>JACBYL010000013.1:0-100793 GCA_015266385.1 Trichoderma oligosporum | reverse complement strand
ATGCCCATTCTCTGCCGCCCATGATAGCGGCGTCTGTCCGTAAAGCTCATCCTTAGCATCTGGATCGACCTTGCCGCTATCAAGCAGCAGCTGGACACTCGCCTTGTGCCCCTTCTCTGCCGCCCATGATAGCGGCGTCTGTCCGTGCTCATCCTGAGCATCTAGATCGACCTTGCCGCTATCAAGCAGCAGCTGGACAATCGCCTCATGCCCATTCTCTGCCGCCCATGATAGCGGCGTCTGTCCGTAAAGCTCATCCTTAGCATCTGGATCGACCTTGCCGCTATCAAGCAGCAGCTGGACACTCGCCTCGTGCCCCTTCGCTGCCGCCCATGATAGCGGCGTCCGTCCGCCCCCATCCTGAGCATCTGGATCGACCTTGCCGCTATTAAGCAGCAGCTGGACAATCGCCTCATGCCCATTCTCTATCGCCCATAATAGCGGCGTCCGTCCGTCCCCATCCTGAGCATCTGGATCGACCTTGCCGCTATCAAGCAGCAGCTGGACAATCGCCTCATGCCCATTCTCTATCGCCCATAATAGCGGCGTCCGTCCGTCCCCATCCTGAGCATCTGGATCGACCTTGCCGCTATCAAGCAGCAGCTGGACAACCGCCTCATGCCCATTCTCTACCGCCCATAATAGCGGCGTCTGTCCATACATATCCTTAGCATCTGGATCGACCTTGCCGCTATCAAGCAGCTGGACACTCGCCTCGCGCCCCTTCGCTGCCGCCCATGATAGCGGCGTCTGGCGGTTGGAGTTTGCGAAGTAAATTTCAGCGTCGTCATCGACAAGCAGTTGAATGATAGCCTCGTCTAAAGTCCTCGAGGATAATGAAAGTGATCCCTTTCTTTCAACAAGGCTGTGGTATAGCTCAAGGATTGGACTGATGCAATTCATTTCTTCTTCGATATATTTCAACATAATACCTTTACGCTCAAGTTCTACCACTTGATTCACAAGGAGACGGGTCAAAGTGAAAACACCCTTTGAACTTTCAATAATGAAAGTCGGAATATTGGATGCACTTAGCATAGAGGATGTAGAAATTTGGCGTTGTATGTACACTGAAATGTCACCTTGATTCTCATTCTCAGTGCATATCTGCAGCGTGCTGTCTGGGTCCAAGTTTAAGTAACCATGACAGGTCAAGCACATATGGAACTCTTTCAGGCCGCTAGACGAGAGATTATAGACTAGAGCCTTTAACTCTTGGGTAAGATTGGCTGCGTTCTCTCGACCACACGCGTCCAATGAATCAATGAACAACCAAACTCGGCGAGTCTTTAAGATCTTTGGAATAGATAACTGGAAGAAATTTTGCAGCTCTTCCGGATGCCATTGCCATGCTTCTCCCGGTTCTCCGCTTTCCTTGCGTCTTTGTTCAGAGGTGCTGATGAGATCCGGTAACACATCAGGGATCTGCTTGAGGATTTGATAGAGAAGAGACCGATAGAGGCCGAGAGGAGTTCTTTGGAGCTCAACGCCGTGTTGGCTAAAGAAAAAGGAGAGAAGAATGTCGCTGGTCCCAGCGCTGGATACATTTCGATGATTTTCAAGAACATGTTTCAGCAACACTGATTTCCCTGTGCCCGGCTTGCCGTTGATCCAGAGAAGGCCTTGATGGCAAGCGACCCAGTCCAAATATCTCTCATGTCGAAATAGCCACTCACATGTACCTTCCACGGCGGCATGGACATTATTAAACCCAGCGTTCATTTCTGAAAAGGCTAGCGACTTTATACAATCTTGAGAAGCTTGTGAGAGCTCGGCTAGATTATATTCGCTAGGATCTTTGGTTGCTGCAGATTGTGATCCTCGATGGTCGGCAGACGGTGGCGATAATCGTGCAATAAATGACTGAAGGTGCTCATCTCTGAGAAAATACTCATCTGGCACAGGGGAGTGGTCATATGGAACAGAGTTGGGAAACAGCTCCGCCCATAAGTTCGTGTCTTCAGGATCTAGATCTGGTGGTATAATTTCTGTCCAGACGTCCGTATCCTCCAGATCCTGTTCCGCTATTATTCCAATAAATTTATCATTTAACACATCCCTGATACCTCTTCCTTGACCTCTGCAGTCGCAATTTTCCTCACCACATATCTCCAGGAACTCGCTTAGATCTTCAAAGTTGCCAAGGTCAGCACTTTGCCCCGTGACAACAGAGCTTTTGAGATCGGCGTCGTCTTCCGAGATATCCTCTCGATACGGAGGAAGGAAAAATGCGATATCCTGCATGTGCTGTTTGATATGCTTCCGTAGCTCTTTTTGAGCCTCTGGGGTATCCAAATCTGGGAAACGCTTTTCAATGGCATCAGGATAGCCGCCACAGAAAGGACAGCTCCCAAATAAGAACGGGCCCTTGCGTCGACTAGCCTTCTTCATGATAGATACCATTTCTGCGGATAATTCTCCGTGCTGTTCAAGATACTGTTCAAACTTCGTCTCGTCAAAATCTTCGTGCGTCCCATCAGGCATTTCCATGTAGTATCGTTCTTTGAGATGGCTCTGCAAATGGTCAAGCAAGCCATCGAACGAGTTAGGCACATCAAACGGCTCTTTGCATTCCTCCGAGATGCAGAAATATGGCTCGAAATCTTGAATGACATGTTGGCTGTTACATTTATCAACTGATCAGCAAGGAGAACATTGTTCGGCATCTAGTTAAACCCACCTCCAGCGGTCCCTTCTAGCCTCATGAGCACGAAACTGGAGTCGACAATAGGGACACTGGAAACTATCGCCATATAGTTTGGGAGGCAGTGGGAATCCAGGATGCCGCAGCGCTACAGAGGCCACGCTCTCTGCCCGTTCTTGGCGCCTTGGCTGGGGCTGCATGTCGAGTTTAGTATTCACTGTAGCTGAATAAATGGTGTGTTGGTCCTGGGGAACACGTTGACTGGGTGCATTTGCCGTCTTCGGGGGGTTCTGTGTTTTGGATGCATTTGTCGGCCCATCAGCGTCTTTAGAGTCAGATTGGACCTTAGCCGGTGAGGATTGCGTGTGATGAACAACTGCATCGACCGAATGCTTCTTTTGATGCTCCGCCAGGTACTCGAACCGAATTCTCCGCCTAGCGAAAGATTCCCCCATTCTCTGTCGAAAAGCGTCAGAGGCCGACGGGAAGTAACTCTTAGCTGCCCAATTTGCCAGCTCCTTGTACCCTTCATAAGCCCCTTTAGGGCCTTCCTTCTGCCGATAGAGTTCCATTCGTTCCCGTCGGTGTTTGGCCCCTGCACGGTCAATTTGTAGTGCATGACCATGCAGTCGATCGATTGTGTCTTCGATATGTCTTCGCAACGCCGCATTACATTTCTCAGATGCTGTTGCAGTATCACCGATAGCACCCTCCGCCTCAGACTCATCAGAGGAGGATAGAGACATGAAGGAAAGCGAAGACGAATCTGACTGGGCATCATCTATACTGTCATCTAAGTTTTTCACATTTTCAGCTGCTCTGATGGGTTGCTTAAGCTCTGTGGTTATTGCAGTTAGCATCCATCCATGACCCCCTCCTTATAATGGGCGGTGGTAGGAGAGGCGACAACCTTCGAGATCATGCTCCAGCGACTGAAGTAGCTGTTTGAGGAGCTGAAAAATCCCCGGAACATCTTTAAGTCGCATATCGATGGCTCGGAGACCTTCGCCGTACACCCCAACTTTAGTGCACCATAGGTTGAACTCGGCGCATTGGCGAGAGGCCCAAAATCCTTCTCTAGCCTTAACGATGTCCTCTTGGGTCTCCTCATTCTTCAGTAGTTCTTGCAGATATCTCTCGCAAGCCAGGGCAATATTTCGAAGACTTGTAGTGTCTTTAGGGTCTACCTCAGATTCCCAGTGCATCATGGCTTTGTTTGTAGCAACGCTTCACAAAATGCCGTCTTGTTGATAACATTCCGTTTGAAGCTGTGTCTTGCCACTCAAGTCTCTCAATAGTAGGACAGGTTCGAGGTATGATCCAATGGCAGAGCCTCAAGCATGCATGCTACTGTACATGGCGACGAGAGTAGGGGAGCCCAACGGCGGGGTAGCAGCTACTTACTCGAGTACATGGACTCCAAAAAATTGACGCCAAACTTCGCTTTTCACAAGCCACCTTCAAGATCACAATTTCTTTCGTTGCTATTTCGTAGCAGTTTTTCCATTGTTGCATTCCGTAATGAAAGAGTACGACGTGTAGATCTAATGTGGCAACTGGAGCTTCTTTCTTGGGTTATCCCCGCCTTTGGGGCACTTGCCAAAGAGTTCATAGAGTGCGGTCCACGCCCGGATCTATTCTCCAGTGCCCAAGACTGCTACTCCGATATAGTATGTATAGGGCTGGCATTATCTAGGTCCCACGGAGAATGGGCTTCTGGCCTAGAAGACGAACAGATTGGCAGGCTTTTGAAAGCCCTGGAGAGCCGTCTCCCGAAGAGATGGATGCCCCTTATCTCTTTCATGCCTAACAAAGTATGTTTCAAACATACCACCTAACGATTCCCTCGTCCAGAGTAGAGGTGGCTTATTATCTGGTAGGCGAGCGATATCGAGCATGGTCAGTTGGACGAGTTTCCTGGCCTAGTTAAGCTTGCCAAGTCAATCCAGTCCGAAGGTTTAGGGGGTTATGACGAATGCTTTGAAATGCCAGACCAGTCAAGCACACTTCACAATCGTTACTTGAGCATCGTCGGCGACGACATTTTACTATTTCATAAGAAGGAGAAAACATCTAAAGCAGCACGTGACAAGTTTCTCAAAAGGATTAGAGGAGTCAAAGAGCATCTCATGAACGTATATTTCCGGCCCTCCCAGGGAGTAGACGCTAAGGAGTTGGATCTCTCCAATCATCCAAGTTATGGCATGAATGAACTATCCAACAGAACCTTTAGTTTGCTAGAGCGGCATTGGAAATGCCAGTGCGTTCAACGGGCCTCGAGGCCGTATGGGTTGAGAGAGGCAAGACTTAGTTTGATTGTACACCGTCGATTAGCACCAAAGGCGGCACCACAACGAATTTCAACACATAATTCTCTGGCCAAGTTTGAGATTCTCCTACCTGTTTGCAAGGACAACGTTGAGTGGAAAGTGACGAATGTCGAGTTTGTCAAACTGCTGTGAGATAAAAGCTTATAAATTTATTTTCCATTATCTGACTTTGGCGCAGGCCTGAGACATCGATATCAAGAGACCGACAGCCCGTCGATAACAATATTTGCAGCTGGTTGTTGAAGAGCCAATATTTTCCAGTCGACTTCTTGGCCCAGAATGATAAACTATGGCACCTCAAGCCTGGACCCTTTGAGGGTGCCGATCACCACACATCTATGGAGTCTCTTCAACAGATCCTAGGAGATGGCGTCTCAGTTTCCAATATTTCGAAATACACGCCCAAAGACAAGCTCATTCTCTGCTACCGTCTAGCGAGCTCTATGCTATTTCTGTATCCAGGCTCTTATTTTCAAACGGCATGGAGCAGTGACAAGATCTATTTCATCCACAACCTTAACAACTCAACGTCACCCACCTTAAGTTTTCCATATCTTTCAGTTATATTCCAACCAGCTCAGAATGATCCGCCGAATCATATGCAGTATCACTCACATCCCGCAATATTAGCCCTCGGCATCATTTTCCTAGAGATCGCCACAGGTGTTAGATTTACAAGAAGATCGCATGAGCCAACTCTGTGGAAGCAATACAACAGCGACGGCATGCACGCCTTGCAACAACTCAAGGAGCTAGAGGATCAAATCAGTCGCGACCGTTCTAAGAGAATATCTCGTGCCTTAATTAAGGTCATCCGTTCTTGCCTAGAACTTGTCCCGCCATCAAATTTCCCAACCAATCGATTATCCGAAGAGGGTCCAATTAGACAATACATCCTATCATGTATTATTCAACCCTTGGCGTTAGAACTCACAGATGGATATAAGGTTTGTCTAGACGAACTACATGATGATTTGATTCCAGGAAAAGATACAGAGAATCTCGGCCAGTCAGGCGATAATCGAAGGCTATCCTCAAAATCGGGAGATTTCACCTCGGCTAAAATAACTGGTATAGTCCTCCTTTCTCCACTTGAATACCGTTATGGCTTCTGATGTGCGCCAGAACCGGCACCAGAACTTACAGAGACGCGCGACTTATGCCTCCTCGGGGGGGGAGTAGGTAGAGGAGTTCATCCTGAGTGCGACAAGTTGGTGTTATCATCAGTGAGCCCAAATAAAAGACCAGTGACTAATACTACACATCGTATAGGAAATTAGCGGCGGATGCGTGGTTTGAATGGCACACAGATGCCCTTAATCGGATAAAAAAGCTGCGTAAGCCGGACTCTACTCAGTCGCAAAGAGTCAGAATTGCTATTTTAGACAGCGGAATTGAGCTCTCCCAGGACCAAAAGGACATGTACGATTTCGAATCCAAAATCAAATATCGCAGCTGGTTTGAGGAAGACTCGGAATGGAAAGATGACGTGGGACATGGTACGCACCTTGCTATTCTCCTCCGCAAAATTGCGCCAAATGCCATTATCCACGTTGCGCAGGTGTTCAAGAAGAGGCCTCATGTTGAGAAATCAGCACAGAATATTGCTGAGGTGAGAATCTATCTTGGCCAAGTGTTGCTATGTATAATGCCATAACTAATATTACAATATAGGCTATCCGATACGCTGTGGACGATTGGAAAGTCGACATAATCGTCATGTCCTTCGGGTTTGGATGCAGGAATGAGATAGTGTACGACGAGATCAATTACGCCGCTCGCAAGGACGTCCTCATGTTTGCAGCAGCTTCTAATGACGGAAAGAACCGTCCTGACGGAGTCGCATGGCCCGCTATCAATTCACATGTCATCTGTGTCCATTCGGGAGACGGTCACGGCAATCAATCCTCGTTCACACCGAGCCCGAAGGAGAACATGAGGATCATGGTCCTCGGAGAATGCGTCAGGTCAGCGTGGCCGCCAAAGTTGAAACTGCCTGGTGATGTCAAAGACATGAGCGGTACATCATGTGCAGCGCCGATTGCCGCTGGGGTCGCAGCAGTCATTCTTGATTATGCAAGAGAATTTCTGTCACAGCAAGAGTGGGGAGCTCTCCATCGTATTGATTCTATACGGCGTATGTTTGAAAGACTTAAGGATCCCGACAATCATACTGGCTACTGGTGGATTCAGCATTGGGGGTTATTTGACTCTAAGCGAGACGAATCTTGGATACAGGGAGAGATTAAAGGTTTTATTGTTTAAGGCAGCACGATGCAAGGCATCTACTGAGTATTTACCCAGATTACAGCAGTTAGATTGCCACATAGGGCTATTTACTGCAGCGTTTAATCTTCATCCGCCACTCCCATTTCTATATCAATCTTGATAGAGTCTGGGAAGTCTTTCAACCTGTCCGTCTCATCCAACGACTCCAACACCCAATTATCTTCATCCTCGCTATCGCTAGCATCATCAACGTCATACTTTCCACCGCTCTTATACTTATATCTGGCCTCGCCGTCCCACTTTAACTTTATACGGATGGCTCGATACGCAAAAACAATCCTGTTCAAAGTCCGCCCATAAGACACTGCCCGGGCGTTAGTGACGGTCATATCGAGGCCCAGGCCACCCATCGCTCTCGTTTCCGCTGCAATTCTAAGCTTGGGGTTCTGCTGGTTTTCCTTCGTGAGCGACCTGGTGAACCCGGAAGCGATCTTTAACCCTGTGATCATGTATACCCTCTTTCTGCCAATGAGGCTATTTTCCAGGAAGCTCTGCACACGCTGTGACGCGCGGATACACTCAGTCACGAACTCTTGGTTAGGCTCAAATTCAAGAGTTTCAAGCAACTTGCAGCGATAGACATTTTTCTTATCTCGGGCGAAGGTGTAGATGAGTTCCGCAGACCCTCCGATCCCCTGGATAACGTTGACATTGACATTAGCCTTGGTCTCGAAGTTCCGGCCCTCGCTTTCGTTCAAGTCGATGCTGACGCTTTGGTTCATGAGATATTTGGGGACAGCTATATAGTCATGCTGATTAAGCGGTGCCGTGAGCATCTCAAGGTTGGAAAAGATGCTTCCGAGCCTTGGGGCTACTTCGCTGTCGGGATTGATGTCGAAATTTGGCGCCTGAAAATAATATAATTTACCCATCGTGATAATTAGTTCAATAAATCAATCAGACATCCGGTTTCAGTTATTAAAATGCAACTGATTAGTATACCAAGCACGAGCCTCGAGATTCTCACCTATAAGTCACCATGCGAATTTCGGAGCGACTTCTAACGCAGCATTCGACGGAAACCCCTCTCTGCGATGGTCATGTGATACCGTTCCTTGAGAGGGGGTTTGGGCTGAAATATGTCATACATTGATCCTTCTAATTCGATATCATCTATATTAAAGATTCTCCCTTAGATAGGTATTCCCTTTTGTATTCTTTGGGGTGTTTTCCTCATCCAGCATAGATAAGCTTAACAGCTACCCGTTAGTCTAACTATAAGCCCCACTGAAGGTCAGACTAACAGATACTACTCCGTACTCCGTACATATCAAAGAACTTCCTTACTACTACGGAGTAGTTAGGCGGGATACGTGGCTTTAAAGTCACGCCCTCGTAAGCTATTGCCCAAAACTGAATTACATAATGGAGGAGATCATGTGATGCCTACATCTACTACAATTGTCTTTAAGAACGGGAGCATGTTGTAACTGAGATCGGAGCCGCAGAATGCCAAAAATAGTAGTCAATTCTGAACTTAAGAAAAGAGTTTGACGGCATAAGCCAAAATTTCCACTATTTATAGTCGTATGTATGTCAATAGCCTATATCCTCATGATTTGGTATACATTGCATGGGTAGTTATATATGTCAATCATCACTACATATCGTGGCAGATCTAAATGGAGATGCAACATCCAACTTTTTCTAGTCTCTTCTTTTTTTTTTGCTCCCCAAGCTTTACAAATTCATATTCCGCGTTAAGCAGCTACTGTATAACATTATTGGTTCTATTACTTCAACAAATAACGGCGGAGCACAGATCAATCTAGCTGAAGGGCAGCTTCGTGACTTTTTTCTTTCTTTTTTTTTAAGTAAAATAGACGACACAGTCAAAGTTGATTTAAACGCCCAGATGTATGTATCAAATGATGACATGAATTAGCAAATTGGGCGAGTAGTCTCTCAGATATGTTTCATTTAGGGGTACTAGGGGATCGGAAAAGCTTGAACAACCGATTGGATTTTCTTCAGCAGTAACCTATTGTTTAATATTAATGGCCAACAAATTTTCATGCCATTAGTACTTCCTAGACTATTGCTAAGTTCCATATGGCGCTTTGTCTTTGCTGACCAAGGATGCCTGCCTATGCTACTAGAAGAATTTTGTTCGTAATGTTTCATTTGTTCGCAAGGTTGTAACTTTTAGTGTCAGTAAAGTGAAATCCAATAGCATCTGGGGTTCCCTGCCATGGGACTTCAAAGTTAGGAGTAGAACGGCATTATCAATATCTCCCCTTTTTGTTGATACATGCATGGATTTGCTTAGCAAAGGGGACTCTTGGAGGAGTTTTGTTACTTGAACTTTATTATACCTTATAGTACCGTAGGTATATACATCCAATGATCCGTCCATCTCTCAGCGGGGCCGAATCCGAATCCGGATCCGGATCCGGATATGTGAGCCAATGACGCGGAGAAAATGTGGGTCTCCCGAGGTTCGCCTTTGATCAACGCGGGACCCACCTGAATCTTGCTAATAAGCTAAGCGACATCGAGGAATTTATCCTTTAGCCTGAATGTTTGACTATCAAACAAGCAAGCTGTTGTTCCCTGATAATTATTGAAATTCTATTGTTACCATGTCCCACAGCGGCTGTGACGTCGGAATCAGTTTCCAGCTTTGGGCAGTTGGGATGATTGCCATCTCGGTGTTAGTACGAAGTACTCCCTATCTGATCCATCTCTGCCGAAGCGGTTGTGAGACGATCAGCCATCTTCTTACCACAGTCATCAAAGAGCGGAGGTCCCTGGTAATTACCCCCTCTCTTCAAAGATGGTCAATCGTTTAGTCATTTATTAGAATTCGTACACGTATATCTGTAATTATTTATACTGATTACTAATGGTATGATTTAAGGCAGCAGCTCCACTTTCAAAACCGGAATTAGTACATATGTACAGGGGTTCTTAAGGGACGGCTATCTGACATGCCTATCATATCCTATTGCAACTTAGCTATTTGACAGTAAACACCGATTCCGGGGACCCACCTAAAATAAATACTTAGTAAGTGTAACGGGGATATCTTGTATAAGCCTTTGTAAGGGGCAATGTCGGTACAAAGTGAACTGCTGTTACAAGTAGGCTACACAACACTATTATAATATACAGTAATCAGTAATGATAATACTCGTAATTACACAATAATAATAATAAATAAAATTATTCTTGACTATAGATTTCTTTATTAAGTATAGACGTCCTTTATATATCAAGGTAGAAAGTGAGCAACTAAAGCTATAAAGTGTAAGTTTAGGAGCCTTGCTATATTCTTAAAGAAGCTAAATAATTAATATTAATAAGTTTAAGTAAAGGCTAAGCTTCATAAACTATAGGAAATTAATATAGATAACCTATACCTTCATAATGTCTTCTAATTATTAAAAACAACCCTGATATTGGAAGCGCTGTTATACAAGTAGTTATGTAGCGTAAGACCGATGTTAAATAGCCAAGTTGGTATAACTAGCCCTATTATTGACGCGTACAAGTATGCCTTAATAATCAACGTAGTATTTAATATACAATTTGACGGAATATACGGAGTAGCGTGCTGCAAGAATCACGTAAATGATTGATCGATTGCTTAGTCACAAACCCTCAACATATGGTATAATTAGTCACAACTAATTCTATCATTTGTAACAATACAAGGCCCTTTGTATTCCACCTTCATACTCGTATGTTCTACTCCGTATTATTCAATAAATCCGCGCATTCCGACACAATTCCATTTACTACTGCAATGACTGCCTTGGAATAAGTTGCCAAGCAGTCAACCTATACAAATATCTTTAGCACAGTATCTCAACTCAGTATATCTTAGCCATTTCATACATTGTCTCTTTGGTTTTCCATTGCATCAGGTTAACGTGATGGGTTCATAATAGTTCTAGAAAAAGCGAGGAACAGTACCTTGGACCAATTATCAGGGTACAAGAAAACCCTTGTCCAAAACCCTTGTTGGATACACCCCTATTTTGGCATATTTTGTTTGCCTTAAATTATCAATTCGGGGGGATATTGACTGCTCCCATATAATTAATCAGTCTACCCACCCCATCTTTTACGTCCCTACTTATACGACACTTGATCAAGATTAAGAGGCTACAAGCATTTAATTCACCACTAACAAGTATTATCTAGTGTTGATTCCCTGTTCTAAGTCAAAAGAAAGGACATGATATCGGATCTTGAAAAAGTACCTTCAACGAAGTTGACAACAGAAGACATTTACTCTTTAGAAAAAGGGAAAAGGTCCCCTGTCTTAAATTCAACTAGGCAGACTAATCTAAGTCGAAATCAGAGTCGCAGCCTTCACTCCACTACCACGAACGATGACAACGTCCTTCCGGGAGTTGAGCATGTCTTGACGGCGGATGTTGAGACGGAGGCTGAGCGTGCTGCTCGTGAGCCAATCACTTATACTAGATCTGGAGCCAGCTTAAGCAGTGTGGCCTCTCGACCGCTAGATTACGAGGTTTTCTTTAAACCAGATGACCCGGAGAATCCTCTGAATTGGTCTATATGGTATCGAGCTTGGATTATGGGCGTCATGTCTTTTGGGACGTGGATTGTGGTCTTGTATAGCACTAGCTATACGGCGTCTATACCAGGGTTGATGAAAGAGTTTGGTGCTTCGCAAACCGTCGCCACGTTAGGTGTGACATCTTACCTCTTGGGCCTTGCCGCTGGAAGCCTGGTACTCGCGCCCATGAGTGAACTATACGGCCGTCAGCCATTATACTTGTCTTGCATGACTGTTTGGGCAATTCTCATCATCCCGTGTGGCCTAGCTAACTCCCTAACGTCAATCATTGTGATTCGTTTTTTTGGGTAAAAAACATGTCTCTTAAGCTTGAAAGATTCTGAGCAGCTTTTCTCTTTATAAATGGGACTAACATATTTTTTCATTCTTTTTTTTTTCATTATAGGGCGATGTTCGGTGCTGTCATGCTGTCAAACAGCCCGGGTACAGTCGTCGATGTCTGCAAACCCGAATACCTCTCGCTCGGGATTTCTGTATATACTGTGGCTCCGCTCAATGGCCCAGTATTGGGGCCTTTGATCGGCGGCTTCGTCTTCCAGTACAAGGGATGGAGGTGGACCAACTGGATAGTCCTTATTATTGCAGGCGCGTCTCTCGCGTCAATGCTTACGGTCAAGGAGACGTATGCTCCAGCCATTCTCAAGCGAAAGGCCGCTCGACTTCGAAAGGAAAATGACGATCCTCGTTGGTGGTGTCAATACGACCAGAAAATCTCGACGCTACGTCTACTTAAAGTGAATCTGAGTCGCCCTTTTACATTGTTCTTTACCGAGCCTATTTTGTGGTTCCTCAACTTCTGGTGGGTACTTTTACTACTTCCGCGAACTGATGAACCATCTAACCATGAAGTAGGATATCTTTAGTGTACAGCATCCTCTACCTATGCTTCGTCGCCTATCCTATAGTTTTTTCTAAGAACCGTGGCTGGAGTCCCGGAATTTCTGGGTTAGCATTCCTCGGAATTGGCCTTGGTATCATGGCTTCCATTGTCTCTGAGCCGTTGATTAGGCGCTTTATCAACAAGCAGCCTCGCGATCCTGAGACAGGACGAGTCCTTCCAGAGGCAGCAGCCCTTGTTATGGGCCTCGGATCCATCTTGATAAGCATTGGCCAGCTCGGATTCTCCTGGACCTGTCTGCCTGTACGAATCCACTGGATTGCCCCCATCATGTTTGGAGTGCCCTTCGGTGCCGGTAACACACTCTGCTTCGTTTATGGCAGCAACTATATGGCTGGGGCATACACCATCTATGCAGCGAGTGCACTTGCTGGAAATGCCGTGCTCCGAAGCATTGTTGGAGGCACTTTGCCCCTGGCCGGGCCCAAGCTGTATGAGGCGTTGACCCCACAATGGGCAGGAACTTTCCTTGGCTTGCTTGAAGTAATCACAATTCCAATTCCGTTTATCTTTTGGCGCTATGGTGGCAAGATTAGAAGTAGGAGCAAGATGATCAGACAACTGCAGGAGGAACAGGACATAATGGATAAGAAACAAATCAAGAGCCAGGAGTGGAGCGAAAGGCGCGCGAGGCGTGAAAGGCTTGAAGCAGAAGAAGCCGAACGAGCCGAACGAAATGAATCTGATGAAATTGGTGAAGAAGAGATTTATCACGAGGGTGATGGACCTGAAACGTGTGAAAGCCTGTCTCACGACACGGAGGAGAAAAAGGTGTCTTCTGCGGCTATCAAGGATGAATGAAACCCTGGCTTATAGGACGTGTTGTGAGTTAGTACTGCCACTAGTTATGATAAAGACTTGATGTAATTATATCTTATACCCAGTTGCCGCTTCAAATTCTCTTGCCAGTTTTCATATGATCAAATAACTTGGCTTCTAGAAGGTATAAGTCAAGTCCAAACTGATCGCAAAACTGGTGAAGCCTTATCTAAAGGCGTTCCATTAATTATAGTAGATAAAGTGTAGGAATTAGAGTTCAATCCCTTCTTTATAACTATTAGGCAGCTCAAGGTAGTACAATATAGTTGGGATATCCCATTCTATATGGAATAGCAAATGCTTGTATTCGGTACTTCTTGATGCTACCGCCCCCACCTTGACTGTTCCCGCCACACCGAGTCTCACCGCGGTGAGAAATTTCTAGCACTAACAGCTTTGCTTACTAGTTGAGTCACCGTGCTGTCGCAAAACAAAATCTCCCCACCAAAGAATCCTCATCATCCCCATCACAAGCGCTCAACCACGGCCCTCACCTTTTGCGCTCGGCGGACAATCATGTCTCACAAAGGCAAGAATAATGCCGGCTCCTCAAAGGGCAAAAAATCTACCAAATCAGGCGCAGAGAGCAAAGGCGAAGATGTTCTGCAGGCTGTTGTGCGTACCATCAAATCACTATCGCGGGGTTCTTCCTCCTTGCCTTGATGAAACCAAGCAGCTGACCTTTTATTTTTTATGCCATTCGATAGGTTCTCGCAGATTCGTTCCAGGATAGATTCAAGCCTTTTACGGTAGAGAAGCCAAGAGTATGTGCATTATATCTTTGACCTCGGGATAATGGCCATGAGCTGACTACAGTGGCCGCAGTGTCTTCTGCCGTTGGCAAACACTCCTCTCATCGAGTACACCCTCGAGTTTCTAGCCATGAATGGCGTTCAAGAAGTCTACATCTACTGCGGTGCCCACACAGATCAAGTCGAGGAATATATCGGTCGCTCTAGATGGGCTACTTCGTCAAAATCCTGCCCGTTCTCAGTTCTGCAATTTGTACGAGTAGCCGATGCGCGGTCGATTGGCGATGTTCTCCGAGATATGGACAAGCGATCTTTGGTAGATGGCGATTTTCTCTTGGTGCATGGTGACCTTGTATCAAACTTACTGCTAGATGGCGCTCTAGCAGCGCACCGAAAACGAAGAGAAACAAGCGCCGCCAACATCATGACCATGATCCTGCATAGCGGAGGGCCCGAAGATCACAGAACCAAGACGAACGGAATCACGCCGGTGTTTGTGGTGGATACCAAAACCCAGCGCTGTCTTCACTATGATGAAATGAATCCTCTGCAGAGTGACCACTATCTCTCATTAGACCCTGCCATTGCTGATGAACTATCGGCCGAGTTTGAGGTGCGAGCCGACTTGATAGATGCTCAGATCGACATTTGCACTCCTGAAGTCTTGGCTCTCTGGTCGGAAAGCTTTGACTATGAACTGCCGAGGAGAAACTTCCTACACGGTGTATTGAAGGATTGGGAACTCAATGGCAAGATGATCTACGCCGAAATCTTTGAGGAGGGCTATGCTGCCAGAGCAAGCAATCTGCAAATGTACGACGCCTTCAGTAGGGATGTCCTAGGCCGGTGGACATTTCCCTTTGTACCAGAAAATAACATCGTCCCCAAGCAAGCATATAAAAAACACATCAATGGTGTTGTTATCGAAACTGGAGCTTCTCATGCACACGACGCTAAACTGCAAAATTCCATTATTGGAGCAGACACGAGCATTGGATCTGGAAGCAAAGTCATAGACAGCATAATCGGAAGCGGCTGTAAGATTGGTGCCAATGTCACACTGGAGGGCGCACTCATTTGGAATAACACCACGGTTGGGGATGGCGCAAGTGTATCACGGTCCGTCTTAGCGGATAATGTAGTCGTTGGCAAAGACTGCACAATACCTACCGGATCATTGATTTCCTTTGGCGTCCACATCAGCGACAGCATCTCCCTTTCTACCGCCGCGGTGCTATCAGCCGTTACTTCCACGGGCAAACAAGTCACCAAAGACATCCATCTTCTCGGCCCGGAGAGCAACGCAGCCCCCTTTTTCGACCCCGAAGACGACGAGCTCGACGACGAAGACCCTTCTCGCCTTCAGAAATCACTCATCTACTCTCTCGCAAACTTCAACCTATCCTCTTCCTCCATCTCAACGTTTGCTTCCGAAGTGGAGTCCGATGATGACAATGATAGCAACTTCCAGTCCACAGATGCCGCGCACTCTACCAGATCGCGCCTTTCCTCCTTCGCATCAGACGACTCCGCTGGAAAGATGTCGTTCCACGCCGATGCTGTTCACGGTCTACTTGACGCCTTACGTGCCGACTCTGGAGACTTTGATTCTGCCAAATTGGAATTCATGGGTCTACGACTGGCCAACGATGCATCCGATTCTATGATGAGAAAAGCCATCGCAACGGCCTTTGCTCGCCGTGCCGTAGAACTAGTTACCCCTGAATACGGTGGCCTTGACGCCAGTAAGGCTGCGGAAAAGGCCTTTACCGCACGCAAGGGTGCCGCCAAGTTTGTCAACGAAGTTGGCGTCGGTGGCGGTGAACCGGCGCAAGTCGAGTTTATTCTGGCTCTCCAGCGAGCTCTGCAACATTATTCCAAGGGCCAGGAACAAAGCAAAAGCGCTACCCTTCTTCCGGCCATGCTACAGCAACTCTACGCATTGGATATCCTAGAGGAAGAAGGGATTCTAGGCTGGTGGGAAGATGCTCGCGCAGTGGAAGGCGAGTCCATGGCAACACTAAAGGAAAAATGCAGAGTACTGGTAGAGTGGTTAGAAAATGCAGAGGAGGAAGACGAGGAAGACGAGGATGATGATGATGATGATGATGACAGCGATTAAAGGCATGAGCAAAGACTCAATGAAGAAGTAATAAAAAAAAAATTCAAGACCAAAAGTTTCAAACAGCTAGCGAGGTTCGCCCAAGCTGGGTATCATTATATTGACTCATTGTTAAGCTCAATTCGAGTGCACCTTAAAAACATTTCCATGCCCCTTCGTCCTTTTGAATTATGTACCATATTTACGCCGTTTTGCCCTGATGCTGAGATGCCGCTCCCTAGAAGCACTTTTTACGAATCTTTGTTTAAAAAAATCCATTACCTCTTGATATTAGTATCATATAGAGGTCATAACAAATGGTTTTTTTTTGTGTATGTTTTTTTAGTAAAAAGAAATCGTGTTGCTTTAGGCATCTGCCTCCAACACATCCAGATACCAGAAAGCTATGTTGTGCTGATATAATATATATCAAGAAAAAAAAATAGCCGCCATCCTACCTCTAATAGTAACTCTGTAAATCTGAACCGTTGGATGGTTGTCCGCCCATGGGTCGACCCCGGCCAAAAGAGGCCTGGAAACCAGTATCGGGGGCTGCTTGGAAGCCACCTGGCTGGCCCTTGGGATCAACATCATCTAGGGAGCGATAATTATGGCCGCCACCACGTCCACGACCGCCTCGCCCACCACCTCTAGAAACGTTACGGTGGCTACGGCCGACGTTGCCTCCTTTGCTGCGCCCTCTACCAGAATGAAAGCTTCTAGTCTCATTCCGGCCGCCATACTGCGTCTGCAAAGATCGAGTTGCCCACTCTTCATCCGCATTATGCTTGCGTTTAGATGATTTGTTTGCAAATAGGCTCTGATATTCGTCTTCTTTTGGATCCTCGGGCTCAATACGGAGAATAACCTTTTCTCCCACAGTCGTCTCAAACGTAAAGCGGTCATCCGTTGGCAGAGGTTGCCAACTAGTAATTTTCCCAGCATCCATAGGTCGAGCACCTTTTCTAAGGGCAAGCACTACAAGTGGTACGGGATTATCGGTATGATATTTCGCAGTGTGCGGTACGGGACGCACGCAAGCCGCCCAGATGATATTATCATAGCAGGCAGTGCCAGTAACTTCCCACAGCATTTTACTGCTCATGCCACCTACCTTCTCAAGTAAGCTCGTAGGGCATGGCCTGGGGCAGATGAGAATATTGTTAGCATGAAATTTGAGGTCATGGTTCGGCACTCCAGCAGGAATTTGGGCAAGCTTCAAAAGCTTCTTGATATCATCAGCGCCTATCATGTAGCTGGTGAAGAAAACAGTCTTTTTAATCATGAGTTTGCCCTTGGACGAAAGGGAAGGTTCTTTCAGCAGCAAGGCTGCATTGTGCTGATTGATCATGTGCTGGACTTCGGCGACTTCAACGATAGGATTAAGTAACGTTGACGAATCGACTACTTGAACAACATCAGCTGTTATAGGCCCTCGGGTTGGCGTTTCGGCTTGACGTCTATTGTATTCGGCAAAAAATTCTCGAAATCCCTTTGTGTGCTTTGGTCGGTCTTCGTACACTTTAATCTCAGAAGCTTGAAGATACGTCTCCATAAGCGCCTCAAAAAAAAGCTGTTTGAAGTGCATTGTGTTCTGAAAGTTCTGGTTTGAAGGACTAACCCTCGGTTTCAAGCTGATCATGTCGAAGTTGAGGTCTTTGCTCGTAACCATCCTCTTGATTAATTCAGAGAAGCCGTGTTCAGAACGACCCGTCAATAGCACACAGAGAGCGTCTGGCTGTTTGGTGCTTAGCTTGACAAGTTCAACAACCTTTTCATTCCACCATCCTTCCCAGCCACGCTCCTCTTCCATATCGGCTCCATTGCCAGTCGCTGCAAGGATGCGACTATCGTGCCACCACCCACCATTAGTGAAAGCCTCTTGGGTTGCGAGCAATCCTATCGTCGGCCCAGTCCACAGGGTTGGGTTTGGCATAGGAGTTTTAAACACTTGGTTCGAAGTTAGCGTCAAGCTTGAATCAGTTAGGGTTGAGCAGCAAAGGAACAAACGCACAGGTATTGTCAAAATCGTAGACATGAAGGAATCGGATCTTATCAGCGGCTGGTTTGATCAATTAGCTCTGTATAGGCCCAGTCTAAGCACCAGATACTATTTTTCTGGGCCAAGATTAGCGTATGCAAGATGACGAACCTGGAAGTTGCTTTGTCAAAATAGACCATCGACCGAGAGCTGTGACGGTAAACTGCGAGCTTTTGGAAGCGCCATGGTATGCGCTGTACGCCGATGCCATGGCGCTCGGCAGAGAGATAGACAGTCTGTGAAGAGGAGCAATAATAGCCGTAGCGCTCCAATAGTGCAACGTTGACGGCGTTGACTTTGGAGAAATTAAAGTCGTGATGCAACTGCTTGGTGGAGAAAATTGGATCGGCAGATGGATGTCGCGGGTCAAGTTGGGCTCCGCGACGAAATCCGCAGCAAGCCATTTTCTTATATAGGCACTTGTATTAGGCCGTTTGCAGCTCCTGGCTCTGTTAAAGATCTGCGTTAGCGGGCTATCCACTAAAATGTAAGCAATAGGGCAGTGGCTTCTCTGTATCTTTGTACCTACCCTATGTTCATCACCTGTTTTTCATGAATTCATGCCTAAAGAGAAGAACAGCTTTAATCCAATATGTGGAAAGTGATTGGAGTCTTTGCAGCTTAGAGTTTTGTTCTTTTGTCATATGTCTGAGGTGAGATTATCTCATTAACTCAAATCCTTCAACTAATGAAATTGTAAGCTGATTGCAACTTACTAGTTGCTCAGGTGGCAACTGAGTTAGCAGCCCTCCCGACAACTTTTATTTCCTCAATCACTAATCTTAGGCACCACGTTGTATGAAGTTATCAATTCATTAATTCTCCATGTGATTTTGCTTACATATGTATAGGTACCTACCTTCCTATCTCATATACAGTCGAAGGCCTCATGGCAGCTTCTACCAGTGCGGCTGTGCGATATTTGGCTGGTTCCAAAAAGTCTCCTCAGGGCATTTTGCAATTGCGACTGCACGTCAAACCTGGAGCCAATAAAAACAGAGAAGGAATTCAGGCTGTCACTGATGACATGGTTGAGCTTTGTGTGGCGGCACAGGCGAAAGATGGTGAAGCCAATCAAGCCGTGATCGAAGTTCTTAGTGAGGCCCTGAATATTCCAAAGTCGAAGCTGAGTCTGGCCCAGGGAGCAAGATCAAGAGAGAAAACAGTGATTGTGCAGGAAGTGAAGGGCGATGGACTGACCTATGCTAATACGATCCTCGAGCTGCTTCATAAGGCTAGCTTAGAGACTTGATGATTGATTGCTCCGTCTTAGCTTAGGTATTTTTCTTTCTTTTTTATTTTTATTTTCACGGCAATAGTGTCATCACCTAAGAGGCTCACCAAATATCGCTCGCCGGTGACTCAACAGCTTATTACCCCGCCATCACCAGTATTGGCTGCGTCGACATGGCAGTATATAATGAGCCTTGGAGTCAAACGCTTCCCTTTAGTATCATCTAAAATATGGAATTTCATTCATTATGAATATCAATTAGCGAACCTACATCTACTACAGCCATGTCTCAGCCGAGCTTTAGCATCAAAGCACTCCAGCTGGAGGATGTGCCCGAGGCAGCTCAACTCAGTGATGATGCTTTCCTAGCAGATCGTCAAACTCAAATGAAAGCGCTTGGTCAGAATCCATTCAATATGAAGAAACATGCCCTTCAAAGTCTTCCACGAGAGCTGAAATCGCCTCGATGTGTGATATTGAAAGCTGTTGATCATGCAACCGGGGAGATTGCCGGAGTCTGCAACTGGGGGTTCATCGGATTCCAACCCGAGGAAATGCCAATATTGACGGGCAGGATCCAGCCTCCCGAGCCGTCGACCAAAGCCTCAGCAACGCAGTCAGAGAGCGACGAAAGCAGGCAAGATGTCAATTCCGCCGACCAAGAAGACGATCCTATCAAGAGGCTTGAGACTCTCACAGGTGGCGACCTGGATGCATGGCAGAAAGAGGTCATGCCCAAAGGCACCAAGTGTCTCATTGTTATTGGGCTTTCAGTCTCGCCAAAGTTTCAGAAACGAGGTATAGGTTCTGCACTTTTGCGCTGGGGAACTAGCATATGCGATGAAAAAGGCGTTTTTGCATGGGTTCACTCATCGGAGCCGGCATGGAAGATGTACGAGAAGTCAGGATTTCAGACAATCCGTTGCCTTGACGTGGATTTGGACGAGTATGCTCCGTGTCCCCCTCCAAACGAAGGTCCAGATGCTAAATGGGGGCATTATGTTTTTCGGTATATGAAGTATTTTGGTTCCAAAAACTGAAGAACGCCACTCAATAAGTATAGCATTCTGTAGTTTGAAATATATCTATACTTGGTACCAAGGTTACCTATATATAGCACATTTACAGAGTACGGAGTATTATCTTGCATATCGTAGCCAAGTTTGTGCTACCGAATGATCTATATAAAATTTCAGCTATCTACGAAGTACTAAGGTAGCTATCTAGTATATATCGTCAAGTCACAGCTCAAGCCTCCTTTATAGCCCTACAAGTTACCGATTTTACCGTTTATGATATACAGTGTTACCAACACTGTGTATGGGAAAGGAATTCGGAAAGAAAGGAATATTAAATTCCGATCAAGTCTCAGCCGAGAAGAATAAAAGGGAGTACTTGTAGATATTGGGTACTCTTAGAAGTACTTTGTAATCCAAACAAATCTAAAAATACCACCCGCTTCATATAAGTATCTTGATGAGAAGGAAATGGGATGTCTACGGAGTAGTCAACTAACAATTGAGAAGTACTCAGGGGTTCAGTCCGGCTAGATTCGCCCGCGGCTAATTGCCTTGTACATAATAATGGGATATTTTTGGTTTTGAGATCTAAAGGCAGAACTCCCTTGTGTGTTGCTGTTTTTGCTCTACTTCTATTGCTCTCTGGAATTTGTCTCTGATTTATTATTATGAATGAGGATTTTTTGCGTCTCAAACGGCTGGCTCTGTTGAATGTGTCATTTTATTTTTAGAGCTCCCCACACTACGTTTTGTACGTGATACAGAGTATTATAGCTTGTACTACAAGTAGCACTTTATAATGATAAGAGATGATGCGTAAGCTTGCGGAAAGCCGGTCCGCTGAGCCTAGGTGATAGTACTCCGTACGCCAAGTACGGATAAACATAAACACCCTTTAACTCTCATTTTGGAAATCGTAAGCTTCTTGCTTCTTCATGCTACTATTGGTTACGTAGAGGATAGATAATACTCGTATGTATGTACAAGTATGCCCCGGTATGTGACTTTGGTACCGATGAGATGGGGCCCAATTACATGTACATAGATAGACGGGTATTTCGACCACAGAGACGTAAAAGGCCTGCAGCATCATGCATGTATTTATAGTAATTTGGAATTCGATGCCGTGAGGCTACTAATAACAATTAGTTATAATTGTAAGTATTGATAAGCAGTAACTGGTACGGAGTAGTACCAACTACTGGTCTGCCATACGCCGTAGTAGGAGACAATAGTTGACGATTTTTGGATTTCTGTTTACAATAATACTTGTGAGGCTTTAAAATATCCCTATACATCTGTTCTATTCGTCACTCACTTGAGAAAGATGGTAGTATTACTGTGGAGTACTATGAGTATATGTACGACTCTAATGAGAGGCCAAGGATAAGAATAGCCGTCTCTTTTTTCGGCCCCGCAAAATGACCATCGTGGAATCATCCAATTGGCATGTACCTAGACTAAAAAGGGTTCAATATTCATCCTTGAAGCGGTAGGCGCCTAAACAAATGCCCCCTTGTATACATGCGTTTTGCCCCAGAATCCCTCCCTTCATCACCTGCTTCCCTGCATACTGTTCAGGTGAGCCGATACATGTACTTGTATGTACAGAAAAAGTGTGTGCGCATGCTAATAAGCAGGTATCGTGAAGTATGAGTAGTACTGGTAGTAGTACTTCATATCTACCTCGTACTTTAAGGTAGTACTACTCACTGCTGATGCTGGATGGCAAATTATGTATGTACAAAATATGGCTAACCAAACAAGTGGCCCCTTTCACAATTGTTCCTCTAAATGGCTGGCTACTTTAGCACTTCGTATACTCCGTATATCTACCCACTCAATATTGATCGTACGTTAAGGTACTCCGTACTCCGTATACATATACATACTTGTAATTATAGCTCTGAGGAGGAGATCCAAAGGCTGTATATGGAGTATCTCATAAAGGGGTTGAAATTACTTCGTATGTACTCCGTACAGTACGGAGGAAGGCTAAAGTAATAAACTGCCGGCTTACCAGATAAGACTAGTACAAGTACGGAGTACTGTTAGACAAAAACAGCCTGGGCAAAAAGAATTCCGCCAATTTTGATTCTCAGATGGCACCCTGGCGTTTTCTCCGTTGCCAGAGTCTTGGCCTGAAAGCGGCGGCTGCATAACACTAAGGCATGCGCAGATATATGTTGTCTGTCCGAACACTTACATACTGACTTGTATAAGATAGATGGCACATAATATATGCCAACTTGCCAATAGTGCTTGACAACATACTACGAATACTGCGTACGAAAGTACATACCGGAAGAGAGAGTATAGCGTACATATAGTGCTAAATTAGGGGGAAAACAATTTAAGAGGCATCAATACCGCCTAGTAAAATCGCTAGCTGTCAAGTATGTACTCCGTAGATGAAGTCCGATAAGGTTGAGCAAAAAATTTTTTGACTGGGAACAAACATGGGCCAGCTGAAGAGGCGCCGTAAAAATTGGCAAAACTATTGATGAGAGGCGTGGCCGTCTGGCAAAATTGAATCCCTCTCCCTCCCTCCCTGCCCCCTGTTCACCTGACCTCCCATCAATTGTTTATTGTTTCTTGCGGGAAGATGGATGCTCCGTGTGAAAGGCAAATGCGCCACACGGTTCTAGCCGCTTTAAAGCCCTAAAAAAAAAAGAGAGAACAGAAAGGGCTTGAGATTTGAGAGGTTAAAGGGCATAAGCCTCTGTACCATGGCATTCAAAGAACAGCCACACGGATCTGGAGCGGCACAAGCACCAGCTAAATAGTAGGTGAATACTTGTACAAGTAAGTACCTTAGACCTTAGACATGGAACAAGATACAAAGTAGCCCCCCCGAAATGTTGCTGGACTTGTTTAAGCCCCCTTCCTTTTTTGCCCCCTGTGGATACACTTTAATTTTTTTTTTCTGGAATGATTCCTCTGGTATTAATTAGTTAAGAAGAGAACTAGTACGATGTAGCATTTTTTTTTTTTTTTTTTTTTTTTTTTTTTTTTTTCCTCTTCCTCTCAGCATTTGATGAGACTCTAATCACGTTGTCAAGGCTCACTCTCTTCTCTCTTCTCCCCTCTCCCGCTCTCCCGCTCTCCCCTTGTACGTAGTAGTATTTTATGAGGAGCATCTTCTGTTTGGTACAGAGTACTTTATCCCTCTAGCCAAACTCGAGTACCTACGAGTATATCTTTTTTCAGTTACTCTCTTTGACACCTGATCTTCCTTTTTTTCCTTAGCCTAGGCCCGGGCCCACCATCCATCTCGGGCCATCCATTTGCCCATCTACTCCGTACGGGTGCTGGCCTATCTGGGCTAATTCGTTTCCAACTGTCCAACCTCGATTCAGTAGCCTCGAGCCAGGCCTATCGTGGTCCTCCCGTGGTCCTCCCGTGGTTCTTCGCAATTGCATCGCCCTTTTGTCTACGCACGCGAACTTGTCCTGCTGCGACGTCACATTCGTTCGTGACCCGGACTGACCGCGGCAGACTGTTTTTACATTGGACCCGTCCTTTGATTTGCCGTCCGGCGCACACGCACCTCCGTCCTCCGGTGTTCTCCTTCTCAGCCGTCCCGCAAAGTCGCTCCGGTCCGCGAGGGCGATCCGCCAGCTCAGCCAAGCTCGGCTCAGCTGAGCATATCGCTTGTCTGCTGCGAAAAGAAAGAAGAGAGAGGGGTGGAAAAGAGAGAGAGAAAAGGATATTTTGTTGCTGCCGTGCTGTTTGAGCGGGTATCTTGCTGGCTTCCGCTGCTTTGTCGGGCTTCATTAGCGGCCACCAACTTGAGCCTCAATTGGAGGCGCGTCGCTTTCTCGCAAATTGTCCTCGATCTTGCTCATCACCACCGGTCCAGCTTAGATGTCTGGGACGGAGGCAGCCACCGCCCAAAGCGGCGGAGGAAACAATGCCAGTGAATTTGTGAGTTGGATCTTTTCTCTCTTATATCTCCATTCTTTCATGTACAAAGCACAAAACCAATGCTAATCCGATATCAAAAGGTCCGCAAGTTGTTTCGGTAAATTGCTCGCTGGCACTCTTCCTGCCCCAAATCATACGAATCTGGCTAATATCCGCCCTAGAATGCTCGAGGATCCATCACATCAAGACGTAGCTCGTTGGGGAAAGGATGGCGACTCGTTCGTTGTTGTCGAGGTGCGGTCTAGTCTCAATTTCGAACTTGATAGGGGGAAGGGGGAGGGGGCTCTTGATCAAAATATTGACTCTTCAACTAGGGCGAGAAATTTACGAGATCCATCCTACCGAAACACTTCAAACACAGTAACATGTCTAGCTTTATTCGACAACTCAATAAATATGACTTCCACAAAGTTAAGCCATCGAGCGATAGCGATTCAACCTCTCCAAATGGTAACGTAAGTTCCATGTAGATGTTTTGAAGCAAAGGAAAAAAAAAAAAAAATTGAGAAAAGAAAACATTACATGCACGGGAACATATAGCTAAGCATCGGTACTTCCTTTGCAGATTCTAGAGTTTAAACATCCCTATTTTCGCGTCGACAGTAAAGATGATTTGGATAACATTCGCCGAAAAGCGCCGGCCACAAGGAAACCTCCGGCCGCAGAAGACTTCACCACAAGCCAACATGTTAGTGTCATCTCTGAACAATTAACCGCCACGCAGCAACAAGTCCAGCAGCTTCAGGAACTGTTTGCCGACATCTCGCAGACCAACAGACTCCTTGTCAACGAGGTTCTTACTCTGCAGAAGATGCTGAATGCGCAGAAACAGTCGCAGCATGAGATGTTGAACTATCTCTCTCCTTATAACCATAGTCGGAGCAATGGGATGATGACTCACCAGATGACCTCAAACGGCGGCTTGACAGCGCCAAATGAAGACGAAGCGGTGCCAGAGCTTAGAAGGGCACGAGAGCTGCTTTCCAGTGTCACAGCAGATGCCGTAGCTGATCGTGAACTCGAGCGCCTACACGATATCTACGAATCCCCTGCCGACTCAGCCACCATGGTCACCCCCGTGTCCATGCCGATGATGCATGATCCCATGAATGATATCAGCCGTTATCCTGTTTATCCTGTAGGACAGACCGTGGGTATCGATCCCTTCCACTCGGATCATATTAACAAGATCCCTTATGCTATACCGAGTGACGTGAATACCGGTTCCATGGACCAGCATCAGCAACATCCACAGCAACAAGCACAGCAAGCAGGGGCGTCTGGTCAAATGAGCGGCACACCTGGCTCCTCGAGCTCGATTGAAAAAACGACTATGTGGGAATCGTCGAAAAAGCCCGTTGTCTTCCTTGTAGAGGATGACGGCACTTGTGCCAAAATAGGCATCAAGTTCCTCAAGTCAATGGGCTGTGATGTCGAACATGCTGTGAGTAAAATTGAGCTTTTGAAAAGGACACTGTGGGCAGAAGGCGATCCCGTCTTTGTGACTGGTGTAAAAGTGAGCTAACGACAGCCAATTGAAGATCAATGGTGTAGAGGCGTATAACAGGATCAACGCTGTTGGACGTGATCATTTCGACTTGATCTTCATGGATATCATCATGCCTAGATTGGATGGTGTGTCAGCTACCATGTATATCCGCCAACATTGCCCAGCCACACCCATCGTTGCTATGACATCAAATATTCGACCCGATGAGGTGAATGGCTATTTTGAGCATGGTGAGTTCAACCCGTGACGTGACTCAGTTCCTTTTCAAAGGACTTTCTGGAATAAAAAAAAAAAAAAAAAAAAAAAAAAAAAAAAAAACTAACCGCAACTTAGGAATGAACGGCGTCTTGGCTAAGCCATTCACAAAGGAAGGGATGCTCAAGTCTGTTAAGACACATTTGCAACATTTGCTGAAGAATCCGCCCAACCAATCGGACAATGGGCATGGATCTGGTTTTGTGATGAACGTTCCATATCTGAGCACATCAGGCAGCTCCATCAAGTTCGAATCGCCAACTCCACCTGCAGGTGCTGGTGGTTCGACTTGGTCGTCTGGCCACATGTCCCAGAATGGGGTTGATCAAGGCTTTGGGCTCATGGACGGGAGCAACCAGTACAACATGACGCAGGGTCCTGGTAGGTATTCGACGATGGATTCTTCCTCTGGCCGAATATCCGATCATGACAGCCCACCGGAGAAGCGTCAGCGCTTAAATAATTCTCAAAGAAATTATGCTTAATGTCGTGAGCTGACAAATTCTTTGCATGAGCAATGTTTTGTATTTTATTTTTTCCATCTCATTTTTCTTCTTTTATTTCCCCCCCTTTTTTCTTTTGATATTTCTGCTTGGTTTTCTGTCTCGCTCATTGCATGGAATACTTTTTTTTGTTGTGTGGCGTTGTGTGACTTGTTTTCTTTAAAAACAAAGGAGGAGCTTTTTTGCCATAGTCAAAGGTTGGTTTTTTTGCTGTCTCGGGATTTTTGGTCGGGATGATGATTTTCGCACACCGGTTGGACATTTGTCGGGACATTTCTGCAGTTTATATTCCCAGTGGGAGGGACACGCTGTTGAAGGAGGAGAAAATCGGAGTTGTAACGATCTATGTATGTGTGGCTAGGTCATGGGTTTTATAGTGAGAAAAGGGTTGGAGAAGGCGGCTTTCAATGACAGCGTCGTGCTGAGGTATGGAAGGTTTTAGCATTGAGGACATGGTAACAGTGACTATCGATTTGTAGGGGTATGGTTAATTATGTGCTCTTTTGGCATGAGATGTATGGCAGGCCTTACAGTTTGTAGAAAATGAATCAAGTGACGGTCGCTTCTATGTGTATAGTTGGCTAATAGATAGCAAAAGGCGCTGTGATGATACTCTCTGTGTGTGTGTATTTGTTGGTGTATTGGTTGGTGTATTGGTTGGTGTATTGGTTGGTGTATTGGTTGGTGTATATGGATAGGTATGTATACTTTGTATGTAAACGCATACATACAAAACCCCAAAGACTACTACAGTACGGAGTACGGTATACGGGGTTAGCTTTATGCTTATGGGAGAAGGAGATTACTCAAGCATTAATACTTTTTTTTTTTTCTTTGTTTGTTTGCGAAAGGATGAAATGGGTCTCTCGGGGGAGATCCGATTGCGTCTTGGCACACACACACACACACACACACACATGCACACGTCTCAAAATAAGAACGGAATAGCGTCCAAGTATATACGAAATAGGAATTGATAGTCCACACGATACCCGTAGTAAAAAAAAACAGTGAAAAATAAAAAAAGGAAAAATAAAAAAAAATCACACCTCGGGGGGACGCCCGCAGCCGTTAGATCCGATGATCCAGGCGCGGCGTTGAGGGTTCTATGGGGGTCTGGAACCGGGTTGGGGGCTCGGCTGCCGGAGGGTGGGGGGGGAGTAGAAGGAAGATGACCGATGTCGAAAGGGTTTTTGTTCTCGGGATAGGGAAATAAAATTCATTACTTTGGGGTGTGATGGTATTTGGCTGAGTGGCTTGTTGGTGCTGAGTGAGAGGGTGTAAGCTGTGGTTGTTATTTGCAAGTATACTTGAGTTAGCAGAATACACACAGAGAGAGAGAGGTGTTGATAGTTGACACTCCCCCTGTCATTTGATGTGTGCTACCAAGCACTCATCGAACTAAGTAAAAATGCAAGTAAGCTGGTTAGGTAGAGAGTACAAGAAGGGTAGAGGTATGTAGAGAGTGAATCCGTGGCGGCAATTCTATTTATTCATTTGCACGGATATATTCCGTGCTATACATGCATGACTTTAATGCCGGAAGCCATGTTGATGCTACCCTCGCCTCAGCTAAAAGCAAATCAGCTAATAAGCAAGCTGCTTCATGTGGCGCTTTTCATGGTGATACAAGTTAAAAAATAATAATAATAATTATTGTTTGCCTCGTAAACGAGACGGGCCATATCGAGTCGTACTGTATCTTTTTTTTCCGTTTCCTTTTCGTTCTCTTTCTCTTCTTCTTCTTCTTCTTCTTCTTCTTCTTTGTGAGCCAGGGGAGACCCGGGAGAGATAGTGTACAAGTACTCCGTAGATATCGTAAAAGTGAACCTTTCTATGACATGACTTGATAGGACCGAGGATATGATGAAGAATTTCAGTGGAGAGCCGATGACGGATAACTGCCTGCTTTTTTTTTTTTTGCCAAGACGGATAGATAGTTTGATGCCTTTTTTTTTTTTTTTTTTTTTTTTTTAATTATTAATGCCTGCTTTTTTTTTTTTTTCCAAAAAGGGTAAATTTTTTTTTTTTTTTTTTTTTTTTTTTTTTTTTTTTTAGAACTGTCTAGGCCCTTGGGTTGACGCATAAAGCTGGGAACAGCACGGAGAAAGAAACCCCGAAAGGTTGGTTGATGATCCTTACCATATGTGGTAACCTTGGGTGTTCCATTCGGAATGATAGTACGTGCCAAGTAGACGAGCAAAGTGTATGAAGTGTTTATTAATTAATGGGTTGAGATTGGAAACTTTGAGGCTTAAAGTGGTTTTCTACTTTATTCATGGTAGTTTTCTAGTTGGAGGACAATAGAACGATTATACTGTTATGTATGTTGTGAGGCTTGAAGGCCATCTATAGAGAATGTACATGTGAGTTGCTGCTTTCAGGCCCGGAGCCGAAGCTGGTTGGTAGTGGAACTGGAGGGCTCGGAAAGTAAAATCAGTGCATGTTGGTAAGGCAGCTTCTATATACAAGGTACTTGTAGACACAGTAGATGTTACAGTAATTATGCTTTATAAACACGGAGTACATTCGCTAAGTAGCTGTCAGGTCAGTGCCATTTTCACTTTACGCGTCTCGACGCGTTCCCCAAGCCCGATCATCTTTCCTGCGCAAGGGTTTGTCTCTTCTTTGCTAGATTGAGTACTCCGTATCTCCGACGAAATCTGGTGGCCATAGCAACATCAGGCTACCCTCCAATTAGTTAATTCTCTCTAGCTATCCGGGTTCAGCTATATACCTGAAAAGTAAAAAAAATAAGACGACAATGCCGCATTCAATTTCTCAAGATTCAAATATCACTTCCGCCGCTGGTGTCGTTAAAGACGAGCCGATGGAGAGTGAAGCAGGAATTCCCAACAGTGTGGCTCCAGCGGAGACAGTAGCAACAGATGGCGATGTCGATATGAACGAGACGGAAGAGACGCCATCTGCAGGTCAGGCTGCAGAGACAAAAAAAGAGATCAAATTGGATGAGCTATTCGCGGATGTTGACTCGGATGACGAGTTTCCGAGCTCAGCGCCAGTTAAGAACGAAGGCGCAAGCTCACCGACGCAACCAGCTTCACCTACGTACGTATTCTATGCTATCTTGTTTAAATCTTTCTTCTTCTTCTTCATTATTCCCAATGTCAATTGTTTCAAAGAATGTAACTGACCACTGAATTTTTATAGAGATATCGCAGCTCTGAGGGCTTCCGATCCGGAGGTCATGCGCAGTTTCTACCAGCGACTTTTCCCCTGGCGACAGCTCTTCCAGTGGCTGAATCACAGTCCAACGCCTACAAACGACTTTGGCAATCGCGAGTTTGCTTTTACATTGCAGAATGATGCCTATTTGAGATACCAGTCTTTCGCGACCGCAGATCTGTAAGCCGTCGGCCATTCTCACAACATTTGAAACCTAGTTGGCTTAGCTGTCTTTGTCTTCTTACTCACACCCTTCTAGGCTTCGAAAGGATGTCCTCCGTCTTATGCCTTCTCGTTTCGAAATCGGCCCCGTCTACACGACAAATCCTCGAGATCGAAAAACCCTGCGAAACTCTTCCGCCTTTAAACCCTTATCAAAAGAGCTCTGCTTTGATATCGATTTGACGGATTACGACGATATTCGAACTTGTTGCGATAAGGCGACCATTTGTAACAAATGTTGGCAATTCATGACCATGGCGATCAAGGTTGTTGATGTAGCCCTGAGAGAAGATTTTGGCTTTAAACACATTATGTGGGTTTACTCTGGTCGAAGAGGTGCCCACGCCTGGGTATGTGATAAAAAGGCTCGGACAATGGATGATCAGAAGCGCAGAGCTATAGCGGGCTATTTAGAGGTGATTAAAGGTGGTTCGCAGAGTGGTAAAAAGGTCAACGTCAAGAGGCCGCTGCACCCTCACCTTAGGTACGTGATGAGATTCTGCTTCTGAATTTCCAAAGAAAGTGTAAATAGTGGGAGATGCTAATCATGGTGCCTTTACAGCCGGAGTCTCGATATTCTCAAAACACACTTCCAGGAAGACGTACTGGCTGTCCAAGATCCTTGGGCATCAGACGAACAAGCTCAAAAACTATTGCAACTTCTTCCTGACCGTAACCTCAACGACTCATTACGCCGCAAATGGGAAGCCGCCCCCGGACGATCATCGGCGTCAAAATGGGCTGATATTGATGCTGTGGCTAAGACAGGCACAAGCAAACACTTGGACTCAAAGGCATTACTCGAAGCTAAACAAGATATTGTACTGGAATATACCTATCCTCGTCTCGATATCGAAGTCAGCAAGAAATTAAACCATTTACTCAAGAGCCCCTTTGTTGTGCATCCAGGCACAGGACGAGTTTGTGTACCTATCGATACGAAGTCACTTGAGGGCTTTGATCCTCTTGGTGTACCAACTGTACAAAGCCTCCTCGCAGAAATTGATACCTGGAAGGGTGGGGAAGATGGCGATGATGGCGATGACAAGACTAAAGTCGGCATTGCGGATTGGGAAAAGACAAGTCTCAAGCCTTATGTTGATTATTTTAGGTCATTTGTCTCGGCTATTATCAAGGATGAAGGGATTGCGCGTGTGAAGAGAGAGCGAGATGAAGATTCTAAAATGGAATTTTAAAAAATTTCCATTTTAAAATTTTTAATGATATCATGCATCAAATGAATCAAAAGGGGGGCATTTTGCGACAAACCATATCGTCATCGAGTTGCATATAATGGGGAATATATAATTGTGTGCAGGGTTTTGGGTATTTGATATTTGGCTTGGTATTAGTTATGATATTGCATACTGCATACAGCATTGCGTCTAAGATGATGTCTCTTTTACTTCTTCCCCAATTCCTGGCTTGCCTTCACCTTCAACAGTGTCAGTCGATGCCTGGACATTAGCGGCATCCTCCTGTTCCTTTGTTTCTAACGTCTCTGTCACTTCCTCCTCTCCTTCCTCTTCTTCCTCTTCTTCCTCTCCTTCATCTTCCTCACCATCACCAACGTCTGATGCAGCATTCTCATCTCGTAGTCTTCCACCCTTCCTTTTTGGTATAACACTTAGAAACGCCTGGCCCCAATCTCCGCATTCTAGCCACTTGAGCATAATCTCGACCACATGGTTCGTTGCTAGAACCTGCCGGCTTTGCATCACCATGAATTGACCAATCGGCAATCTAGCCGTGCGAATACCCTTTTCCCTTGCGCGCCTATAGCAAAGGCCTTTTTCACGGTTCTTGTCGACGAGTCCGCCTACGATATAGCAAGTGTTCGGTTCTAAGCGCTCAAGCGTGTAAGGGGAATCGGATGATAAGTACACAATGTCCTTGTTCGCCTCAACCAGGGGAGGTTCCGGGCCGGGAAGGGGGAAGGGGTCATTTTCATCACGAGTCCATGCCGGGGCTTCGTCGAGGCTGCGCTGAAGTGACTCAATCATTTCTCCTCCGCTGCCGTCAGTGGCTTTCATGCGCTCGCGAACCTTGGCCGCACAGCTGGTGAAGTCCCCTTCATCGAACCATATGCCTTTCCAGTTTTTGTGCTGAGCACCCAGGATCTCATGAAACCGCTTTGCAATCCCCTTGTTAAAGCCTGCCACCCAAAGATGCGAACGGTACCTCGACTGTTTGTTATCAGAGTACGACCGCGTGACCTGGTTAGACAGTGAGACGCGCTCCTTGTCCATCATGTAGTCTTCAAAGTCACAGTCGATGATGATGCATACAGGAACGAGCGTAGAAGGTTGCTTCTTCTTTTGCAATTCAGAAGGATCAACACCTTGTGCGATGAGTGCGGCACGTTCGGTTCGGACGCGAGCTTTGCGCTCATGACGCTTTTCTTTGCGGCGCTTGCGGCGGTCGTCTTTGCCGGCTTCCCATACCTCTTGTTTCCGGAGGCGCTTGAGGGCGCTTTTAGACATGGGAGGATTAGATGAGGTGGTTGAGGCTTGAGGGGGATTTGTTATGACGGATTCGTCTTGTTGGAGGTCCATTGGTTCCGAGACTGTTGGTGCTTCGGGCTTGGATGAAGCCTCAGCAGCTCCTAATGAACTCATTCCTGGGAAGTATATATATCATGTGTATATTCCAACCAATGAAATGAGAACGTGATATATATTTCCAGTGTAATAAAGACTCAATAAAGAGCTTAATGGTATAGGAATCTCTGGATAGTTATGAGATTGGCAGTCGCAGATATTCTAGTCGCTGGGTTACTCACATCTGTTATATGCTATTTGATGCGGTGTGAGTCAAAATTAACCTGGTAACAAGATTTATAACGAACGATGTTGACTTCCAAGAAAACAGCAAGTTAAAGTAAACGCTTGATATTTACAATTGACCACTGGAGGAGTCGCTAGAATCACCGGAATTGCCCCTTATCATGAAAACTTTCAACATCTTATACACGACTTTTTTTTTACGAAGCAATCTTTTGCAGGCCTTTTGACCTTCTTTGGTGGGTTGGTGGGGCTTGGAAAAGTACTTTCGTACCAATCCATAGTTACTTGGGACAAATCAAGAGCTTATAACCAATCATAGCATCTCAATTGATGACAGGAGTCATCACGTGATGAGAAATTCCCCCAAGAACTGGCGCAGCTTCAAGTTCCCATCAGAAACGTCAAAACAGCTCCTCCTCTCTTTCTCTCTCTCCATCACGGCGAGAGACGCCCTCCCCCCCCCCTCCGTCTTTTCTCTCTACAATCCAGACGCCATGGCGAAGCCTTATGTGCCGCATGACGTCCTCGACGAGACGGCCAAGACATCATTAGTTGGCCTTGGTAGTGGTTTCTTCATTGCGGCCATTCAGAATGCCATGTCAAGGCGCAATGTTGGCGCTATGAGCGTCTTTACACGGGGAGCTCCCATCATTGGCATTTGCGGTATGATTTGAATCTTTGAAGAATACAGAGATGTGGGACCAATTGGACCAATCAATCCTTTAAAAAAGGACAACTTTGCGAGAAACACGTTTTGGCTGACGGAATGTGTTTTTTTTTTTTCTAGCGGCGGGTCCCGGTGCCTATGCTTTCTTCTCTCGGACGATGATGAACTTGCGTGAGAAGGAGGATGCTTGGGCTGCTGCTTTTGGAGGCTTCATGTGCGGCAGTGTTCTTGGACTTCCTTGTAAGAACCCGTTCAAAGCTATAAAATGGCTCTCGGCTGCGACGGATGCTGACCTGAGAACTTCTCCCTTTCTCTCTTCACAGTCAAGCGTACACCCATCGTTTTGGCTCTTGGCGCCTTTGTCGGCGGCGTCCAAGGCATCTTCCATGTCGCTGGAGGACGACTGGATAGCTTTTATAAGGAGGAGGATGAATTTGAGCGCAAGGAGACTATTCGACGAACAACTCGTCTCCCTGTTGCGCAGACGGTTACTGAACTTGGCGAGGGACGATGTAAGTTTCTAACTTTCTTGCATTGTCAAACGAATATAGTAAGATGTACTAAACGCTGAAACCAACTACAGACGTTCGTCCTCCAGGCTATGAAGAGCGGAGACGAGATCGGATCAAGGAGAAGTATGGTTTCGAAATTAACCCTGTGAGCGCTACGGTTGATGGCAGTCAATAAGTTGAAAACAACCAAGAAAAAAAAGAATAAAAATAAAACCAGGTGCCAAAGATTGAGGTGAGTCCAAGGCAACTTGTACATATATGCATCGTATTCCAGTGCGGAAGAGATGTGATGCTAGATAATCGGATTTTTTTTTTGTCTCTTTTTTGCCACGTTGCAACTCACCATTGCCATTTGCTGGTCTGCATGTTTCAGATGTTGTTGTGCTTGATGACAATCAACTTGACAAGGTTCGTTTTATATACTCTCTGTTATGCGCGCTCGTTCTGCTTGTTTTCCATGATGAAATCTCTTCAGAGGCTGTTTATGATATGCATGATTAATTATCACCCATATCTACATTGTTATTGTCTGATGGAACTTTTTTTCCCCCCTCTTTTGTTGTGTCTTGACTGCTCATCATCATTACGAGTAAAGCGCTGACACACTGAATATACAGATTAAGAATTCATTTTCCCTTGGATAAAATTGCTCGTCTTGTCATGCCCCATCTAATATTGATGCATCAAAGTACTATATATATATGTAATGCATCCCTATGATAGAATCCGTTTCCCAATCAAATTACCCATCCTTTCCCAACTCCTAGCGCTATAATATCTTTTGCGAGATTACACTTAAAAATCTTTTCGTAAACTTGATGACTCTTATTTCTTCACTCAAATGCTTGCTTCATTTTATAACGCTTTGACAGATTGAAAGAAGGGATTGGCGAGGAGTTTCTCATCTGCCGCCACCAACTCTTTTAGCTTGGCCACTTGCTCTTCTTTGCTGAGTTCTCCATTCTGCACAGCCTCCTTCCATTGTACCAGCACCTTCTTGAGCATGGCACTGCCTTCTTCGATGTCCTCGGTACTGTAGCTAACGCCGAGGTCCTCATGCTTGGATGTAAAGTCTTCGAGTTCGTCTGCTTTTCGTTTGGCCATACGAACGACCTTATCCGGGAACCGCACTAGCTCAGCGACATGGATACCGAAACTCTGGTCGCAGATGCCCGGTTCGACCTTGTAGAGTAACGTAACTTCGCGCTTGGCGTTTTCATCACCATTGGTGCCGCTGATGTGTGCCGTAACGTGCATGTTTTTGACCTGCGGGTACTGGTCGGCTAGAGCTGTAAGCTCGTGGAAGTGAGTTGCAAACATGGCAAAGCAGCCGATTTCTCTGATAATGTGCTCGGAGATGGCCCAGGCAAGGCCAAAGCCATCATACGTAGAAGTACCACGGCCGAGCTCGTCGATGATGATCAGAGACTCTGCGGTAGCAGACTTGAGGATGTTGGCGGTCTCGAGCATTTCGGCCATGAAGGTCGAGACACCTTTGAGCTGAGAGTCGGAAGCACCAACACGAGCGAGGATAGAGTCGAAGATGGTAAGCTCGGCTTCTGAACAGGGGACAAAGGAGCCAACTTGGGCCATGAGGGTGATGACGCCGGCTTGGCGAATGTAGGTAGATTTACCGCCCATGTTGGGTCCCGTGATGATGAGGAATGAGGACTTATCTCGGGTGAGATCAACGTCGTTGGTGATGAATTGGACGTCATCTTGGAGCTCCATACAGGGGTGACGAGCACCAGTGAGCTTGGTCTGACCCTCGCCGCGGGTGTGCATCTTGGGCCTGACATAGGCATCAGGGGCATTGACGGCGGCGTGAGAGAGCGAAACAATGACATCTAAATGAGCCAGCACGCCTGCAAGCCGCTCCAGCACGGGACAATACGAGGACGCTACCTGGACGACCTCGTTTACCAAGCTGCTTTGAGTACGGTTGTAATTCTGGGATAGCTGATCATGTTCGCGGCGATAGGCCTGTAATTGCTTCGTTGTGAAGTAGACACCATTCTTCTGGGTGGAACATTCCTGATACTTTGATTTGCCACGAATGCAACCAGCTTCTTGTCTCGTCAGGCGCATGCACACGCCGTGAACCTTGTGGTTGGCCTCGAGAAAAATCTTCTTATCGGCTTCCTGGTCTAAATCGCGTGCGGCGCTATGAAATTCTTGTCTAATATCGCGGTCGAGCTGATCGAGTTTCTTACGGATAACACGTAAACTCTGGTCGTACTCTGGCTTGATAATGTACTCGTGTCTATCCAGGGCGTCGAGATCGACAGTTTGCTCAACCATCTCCTGAAGCTTGCCGAGGCTATCGGACAAGTCTCGGAGCTTGTTAGTGTATGCATCGTCGAGAGGATCTTTGTAGGCCTCGTCCATGACCCCCTCAAGAGTGCCGATAAAGCCGGGAAGGCGGATGACAACTTGATATGCGCGGACAACATCCTCTAGGTTGGCTTTACCGCGCTGGAATTTCTTTGCCAGGCGGTACAGATCAGGAACAGAGCGCAGATGCTCTTCCTGCATGGTTTGCCGAAGTTCGGTGTCTACGAAAAACGCTTCGACGAGTTGCTGTCGCCTCTCAATCTCATCTTTGCTCATCAGTGGTTGCTTCAGCCACTGAGCCAAGAGGCGGCTGCCTACGGGGGTCTTGCAGTGGTTCAGCACACCGTACACACTCATTGTCTTTGCTCCATCGCGGGGGCCTGGCATGAGATTGAGAGCCTTGAGGGCCGCAGCATCGAGCTTCATGTACTGGGCTAAGTCATGCTGGTAGAGCTGATACTGACCGAAATTAGAGGCGTCTTGCAGGGCACCAATGTATTTGATCAGGCATGCTGCTGAGCCCATGGCTAACTTAAGGTCTGTCTGCGGCAGCATAGCAACTGATTTTTCATCTTTCAAGAGGCGAGCCAAGTCTTGTTCAATGTCCCGGATGCCAAACTCACTGGCAGGTCGTTCAGCCAGAGCGACATCGCAATTGTTGAGGATTTGTCTTATCTTTGCAAGTTCAGGATCCTTCTCATTCTCCTTTTCGCCCTTATCATACTGGATGAGACACTCTCGGACGCCGAGCTGAATAAGCAGAGCCTCGAAATTGGAGTAGAGATCGTTGTCGAGGAACTCGCTAACCCCGAGTTCTCGTACACTAGCATCAGCAAAGCAGACACCAACACCACGAGCCTCAGAAGCCTTTGCGGATATTTTGACCGCCATAATCATGGGTGCTGAATCGATCTGGCCACCTAGCTCGTCTTCGACATCTTGGAGGTTTCCTGGCGAGGCCTGCTTGATACATTTCCAGTTCATCCGACCGCTGGGGCTCTGCCAAATCTCAATTCTCTTGCCTAGCTTGAAGAGCGCTTCGCGAAGGAATTGTCGGAAGACAGTCATGGTCATTGTGACGGAGGGCAGACCTGTGTGGTCATTCCGACCGAGCTGTCTGACAACAGATGTTGTTTTGTAGACCTGTGAGAGTGAAGTCAGGATATTATGAATTAAAAAAAAAAAAAAAAGAAAAAGAAAAAGAAAAAGAAAAAGAGCTACACGAGGTAGTGCTGGTAGTGTCATACCGTTTTAGCAATGAACATAGCATCGTTACCATGGGCGGTATACCAATCGCCTCGATCGAATATCCTTACAGCATCATCGCCGATATCAGGTAGAGATTTGAAGAAGCGGATGAAGCCGCCCTCATCATCGAGCTATTGCAGCAAAGGCCTGATTAATATCCACGCACGCACGGCTTGACTGCCTTTTTTTTATCTTATTCCTAGACATACCTTCAATTCGGGTCTTGAGGCCATGATACTCAAGTTAAAGAGTTGTAATGGCTGTGCTCAGAAGTTGTTCGAAAATACCAAATCTCAATCTCTCGCAAGTGGGACGAGAGGTGCAAAGAGAAAGAAGCAACTTGGAGGGGGAGTTGAAGAGGTGTGGCTTACAAAAATTCCCCTTTCGAGCCCAAGTCGCGTGCCGCCGAATGGGAGACGCGTTTCTGCTGCAATCAATTAAAGCTGGGAGTCGTTGGTTAACGCGAAAGGCTTAGCTTAGGTAATCGCTTCTACCAGTACAAGCCACAGCGCTTGAACGAACTACCACGGTGATCTTAGTTAAGGGTAATGCATCATCACCTTGACTAAGTTGATCTCAACTCGCTACTAAAATGTGGTGACTCGAATATCTTAAACACCAGCAGCAAGAAGAGAAGCAGCAGAGAAAAAACACCACCAAGATGTTCGGCCATGTAAGGTGCGACGAATAAGCGGCGTAGAGGGTAATATATGAGAGCGGTTTGCTTAACAGTCATTAGACGAGGATGGGAATAAATTCGCCGTCAACCAACAAGTAGTAAAGAAAGAAAGTCTCCAAAATACAATCTATTTTTAAATATTAGTTAAAAATTTTTATTAAGAATAAAAAACGGTATTAAAGATCTTTAGATAGAGATCATCACTTCCCTAGATAGTGTAAATGCTATACAATTCCTTATCTAGTATCAATATACTTATATAAATGGCCTCTCTGGATATAGCAGATACTCTACAATTTATTTTTCCAAATTTATAGTGCTCGAGTACAGTTTCTAGCTGCTTCTATTAATGTACGGATAATGCCTATCAGCTTGTATAGTAGATAGTCCAAATGTTGGTATAGAGGAGACTGAGTCCCTTGAAAGCAGGAGAGTCTTCCTTCCTCTGACAGAAAGAAAGTAGATGTACTTCCCAGAATTCAGATAAACTCTATATCAGCAAGTCTAACAAGCAGAAATATACAAAACATTCCGTTAGCATCAACATCGACATATCTATCAACACCCTTCATTCACTATAGTTTGCACCTAACAATGGCTTCACTTCAGTATATAGCGACAGGATTTACCCAAGCTACGGACACATTCGCTTTCGCTTGCCACAGCATGGAATCGAATGCGCTTCTTAGCCTCGGATTCTCCCCATCAACTCGTTTCCGCCTATTTCCGCCCCAAGAGCTGTTCCCTCCATATGTCGATATCAGAAACATTTTATTAATTTACCGTCTATCAGCCGTGATATTCTCTCTTTCGCTATACCCTTTTATTTTCAGCAATTCAGATCATCATCCAAGACACGTACACCTTGGGATGGGGTATCTCAGCAGAACGCTTCAGCCAGTAGCAGCATCAGGGCCCCTTGCCTCATTTCTGGTGGCGTTTTTCCGCATCTGGATGCTGATGGCGAGCATGACTTCCGCTGTGCTCTGGGTTGCTTTGGATAATGATTTATTTCTGTTTATAAATAGGGTGGCATTTATCGTTATAATGGTCTAGTATGATGACTCCAACTGGACAGCGAGCTTGGTGGCACTCAGCGGTCGATTATATGTGCTAGCACGTTGTGGAAGAAGGAACCCCATTTTCATCTGGTTGAAGCGGCTCGCCAACTCTCTCTTTGTTAACAATTTTCATTGACCAATGATACTACTACAAAGTTGAGTCACCTCTATGAGATTCCACCACTCTCATCGTCAGTGTCTCGAAATCCAGCTCTAACCCTTGCAACAGTAAACTCGCTTGATGGCGTTCTAAAGACAGACGTGGACGATGGAATGTTTTGAAGAGCAATGTCGTGAGTCGGTCCAGTAGCAGGGTCAGCTGTCGGTTCGGAATCACTATGAGATGCGCCTGATTCCCGGAACAGCTTTGAGTTTTGTTTTATCCATGGAACCAAGTTAAAGTATCCACCACAGGCAATTACACCTATCCAAAGGACTAGTTCGGTGCCGTATATCGTCATGCCAAGGATATCCAATTTAGGTTGAAAGAATACAGAGATCAAGGAGAAGAGATCGCCGGCGGCGTCAATGCCCACGAAGATGAAGGAGATTCCGCGCACAGAACGGTGGACATATATATCCCAATAGTGTCTGAGAACACCAGCAGCGAGAAGAGCAGCAGAGAGACTTGCCATCAAGATGCTTGGCCACGTAAGGCTGTGCGATGAATGAGCGGCCCGGAGGGCAAATATCAGAGCAACCTGCGTAGCAGCCATTAGAAGGGCGATGGGAATAACAACGAAAAGGCAGCATGAAGCAGACCATTTCTGGCTTTATATGTTAGTTGGTTTTCTACGTTTTAGTGTAGATATAAAAGCGAAACACATGTTTTTAACCCACCTTGTCGTAATAGCGACATTGAGCCCAAGTGATTAGACTTAGGAATGTCAAGACTTGAGGTTGGATGCGCAAGGCTACGTTGAATTCTTTCGTGATGTTATATACTCCAAGAGGAACACCTGCCCATGCCCACAGCATCATCATTGAGGGTTGCAGACCAGTGGTGTTGTGGCGGCGGTAGTTGATGATGATTTGAGGGATCAGCTACTTATGTATTTAGTAATTCTTCATACCACATGACTGAGAGAAAATGAAGGCTATACCTGTACGGACCAACACACCTACGAAGCATTCATTGTTAGTCTATCATCTACCGTTAATAAAAAGATGATTTGCATGATAGCTATTTCATGTATGGAGGGTTGAGGTAAGACTTGCAGCTCCAGCTGTGCCGAGGACATTTGCGGCAACAGGGTTGCCCATATTGGAGATGAGAAACTCAATTAGCCGAGAGAAAAGAACAACGAAGATAATGAGTGAAATGATGTCGTTCAACAATAAGACAATCAGAGGCGAGTCTTTTTATGCTTATGCATTCTCCTATCATGTTGGCTACATGTTCATGTTCGAAAGCAACAGCGAGTTGCCACTCTCAAAGCTAAACTATCCTATGGCTTAATAATAGCGCGAAGTGTAATAACAGTAGATCCGAGAGTCCTCGCATTTTTCAAATTTTCATTTTCATAGTATTTTCTTCATTATTTACTAAAGTAATAATAACTTATTTTGTTAATATTATTATAGCCAGAATCTATCTATGTTGGATAGTACAGTGTCGCTCAACACTTATGAATTCGATACATCTTCAAGAATCATGCTTGCCGCCTTCTCTGCAATTGCATACACAGTCGCCTGGATATGGGCACTGATCTCAAGAGGTATTATACTAGCATCAACTACTCTCAAACCCTTGACGCCATAAACCTTTAAACGTTCATCCACGACTCCATGACGAATGCCTAAGGAGCCACCCATGGAGCATGTTCCGATAGCGTGAAATGCTGGAGCGGTACTGTCGAGAATCCATTGCCTCAGTTCCTCGTCCTTGGTAAATAAGCTCTCAGTTGGATGGACTGCCTCTCGAACAATATCACCAAAAGGTGATGTATGCAAGATTTTATGTGCAAAGCGGGTAGACTCCATCATTATATCCAGATCAAGTTCTCCAGGAGCCCCACGGTAATGCCCCGGATCGATTATAGGGTCATCCCCCTTGGCAGGTGCGGGCTGAACATGAATTGAGCCGGCGGAGAATGGATACTGTAGAACCTGTACTAACACGCCATACTTTTTGCCGCTCTCTAAGATCTTCCCAATGCCAGGCAGAAAGAAGTATTCTATATGGCCGAATTTTTCGCTATGTTCAAGCCGATGCGCCATGAGAGTTTGCTTTTCTCGCGGAATACCTGTTAGAGCCAGGGCCTGAGAAAGCATTTTGGTAAGAGTTTCTTGTGATAGCAATTTGGTTAGAGGAACGAAGGCTATGGGGCAAGAAACGATAGAAAGAGGACCAGTTCGGTCTTGGGCATACTGCTCACGAGCAGCAGCTCCGTAGGCAGCATCGAATATGATATCATCTCGATTCTCAAGCTTTGGATCAACTTCGACAACAAAAGCCAGTGCTAGTCACATACAATCATCAGCAAATAATGGCAAAGATAAAGCAGGCCGTTAGTGTACTTACCGTGATGCTCTTGTAAGTTTTCTCCCACCATTGGACTCTCTACCTTGACTGGAATCCCGGCTTGAGATAGTTTTTCAGGGCTGCCTATACCTGATAGCTCTAGGATTTGTGGCGATTTGATGGTCCCAGCAGATAAGATTACTTCGCGGGATACAGAAACGATATGCTCCTGGCCTTTACATGTAAATCGGACTCCGGAGGCCACGTATTCACCGTTGACCAAGTCAAGATTGATCTCCTTGACTAAAGCTTCAGTTAATATGTAAAGGTTAGGACCAGCTAAAGAGCAATAATTGGTGGAAAAGGATCGAGTCATTGTGCGCGGATCAATGCTATTGAGATATGTCAAAACGCCGACATTCAATCCCGCAACATCGGTTGGAGTTGCCTCTAGGCCTAGCGAATTGAATGTTTGAAGCCAAGATCGATAAAATTGATTGTATTCTGCAGAGTAAGAGACATGAATCGGCCCCGAGGTGCCGAAGGAGTCGGTATCATACTGGATATTATGTTCACTTTGTAGAGAAGAGCTTGGTGGATGAAAGGTTTCTGACTTCTTGAAGAATGGCCTGTAGGATTAGCACAAATGGAAGAATTCAAGGTCAGCAAGCACCCATTTACTTGTCACTTAGGAATTTAAAAAACATGCTTACTTACAGCAAGTCATTCCAACCCCATCCGGGATTACCTAGCGCCTCCCACGCATCATAATCGTCTCGACAGCCTTTTATCCAAGACAGAAAGTTGATGGCACTCGATCCCCCAAGCACTTTACCTCGTGGCCACTGAATCGTCTTTCCTCCTTGCAAAGGCTGTGGCGCCGTTTCAAACTTCCAATCAAAATCACCGCCCAGTGTTGCCCCAAAGAGACCAGGAATATCGACGTCTTCGAATCCATTAGCTATCCCTCCAGCTTCGAGCACTCCGACAGTGAATTTTCCATCCTGAGCTAAGCGAGAAGCGACGGCTAGACCGGCAGTCCCGCCTCCAATGACGATGAAATCGAAGGATTGACGGACGAAGTCCTCTACAGAGGCTGAGATATGGGCTTGCATGTTGAATTAGGAAATTTGGTTGATAGTCAAGACGTTCTCTTTTGCTTTTGATACCTGAGTATGATTAGGAATGGTTAGGCATATGCACTACTACACATGTTTGTCTCTACCACAGCTGCTGACTGCGTGTCTTATATAGTCTTTTGCTGGCTGTGGTAAGCCTGGCAAGCGGCGAATAGGAATAGAAACTGTGAGAGACTCCACACTATGACACACGTAAGCATTAAATACCGTATTGTATCTCTCTATTATGTGAATAATATGCAGACATCTACAGCATCGTGGACCCGTAATTAGAGTTTATAGGCGGTGCTGACAATCTTAGGATGATTTTATAAGCACCAGCACAGAGTACTTTGTATGTATAGGATCATCTTGAGAGATACACGCTATGGCTCGAACATAAATTTAGCGAAAGCTGACTAGCAATTAGCGTTGCTTGTGAATCTTTAGGGAAATAGAAACAAGCTGATATTGCGGTATCGATGTTCGTTCTTATGGTGTTGAAGGCATTGCTTGTTATGATGAAATAATTCTATATACAACTTGCTCTCTTAAGCACCCGAATCCTTACGCAAAAGTCAATTCAATTTCTTGTTCAATAACTAATTCCCTCCTAATCCTTATTTTACTGACTGTATTCCAACTGCATCTAGGTAAAGAAGCGGCGCAGGCGTTGCTTGAATATAGCTAAATGGGTTTATAGAGTGCGAAACCTCTACCACCACTTGACGCCCAAAGTCAAATTTATGAAACAGAGATGTCTTGTTACACTGGCAGTCAATTACTATCATATCTACATCAATGGCTTCGTGTTTCGTATTTAACTTAATTTTCGAGGCGGCATCATCTGTTCCGATCGAGACATTCCAGCCCGGCCACAAACATCGCCCTCAGACACAATCATGACATCATGGACCAACGCCTCAACAAACAGATTCCCTTGGCAAATTCTATAGATTTATAGCCTCAAATTGACACTTGAACAAGACATAATTCAAAAAAAAATTTTATCATCACTTCATCTAAGGAAAATCACAATGGTCAAACCTCGAGTCATCTACTGGTTCCGGACAGACCTCCGACTTCACGACTCCCCCGCTCTCCAAGCGGCATTAGATCTCGAGCCGGAAGTTCTATGGCCCATTTTCACATGGGATCCTCACTATGTCTACAAAGCGAGAGGAGGAGTAAATCGATGGCAGTTCTTGTAAGGCTCTTGAGTATCTAGGCAATTGAATTGATCCCGGTGTGTGTGTGTGTGAGAGAGAGAGAGAGAGAAAGAGACTAATCTAATATTAAAATTTAAAAATTTAAATGTTTAGATTGGACTGCCAAAATGATCTCTCACAATCCATCACAAAGCTAAATAAAAAATCCAAGCTATTTGTCCTTCGAGAAGGTCCACAAACGCTTTTCCCCAAGCTATTCAAAGCTTGGAAGCCTACACATATAGTCTTTGAGAAGGACACGGATGCATATGGTCGTACCCGAGACGAGGCCGTTGCCAAAGCAGCCACCGCTGCGGGAGTACAGGTCATTATCCGATCCGGCCGAACCCTCTGGGACAGTGACGAAGTCATCAAGCAACATGGCGGAAAGCCTACCATGTCAATCACTCAGCTGCAAGCTGCTGGGAAGAAAGTAGGGCCCATCGCAAAGCCCATTCCCGCTCCTAACAGTCTTCCTGACCCGGGAGACATGCCAGTTGATTTTGAGCAAGATCCTCCGGAGAAAGAGCCAGACTTTAATGCAAACTATAGATCTGAGCAAGATACTGGATATAAAAGCATTTCTGGGCCGAATGGCGACTTTTCAATTGAGACTTTAGGAGAGCTTGGTTTTGCACCAGCCTCGACACCTCATCGAGGCGGTGAAACTGTTGCTCTTAAAGCCCTTGACGAGTTACTCAAAAACAAAAAGTACACAGCGACATTCCAAAAGCCAAAGACAAGCCCAGCTCAGTTCAACCCTCAGTCCACAACTCTTCTCTCCCCCTTTTTCCACTTTGGTGCCCTCTCTGTTCGTCTCTTCTATTGGCGTGTCCATGATGTTGTCAGTTCCTATGGCAAAAGTGCGTCATCGCCTCCCGAGAGTCTCATAGGTCAAGTCCTCTTCCGCGACATGTATTTCGCAGCTCAAGCGGCACTCGGTCAGCCTTTCGCACAAACGGCAATGAATCCCTATTGTCGATTCATTCCATGGCATCTACCCTCCAAAAGGGATCCCGAAACTGGAATAGCTACCGGGGAATATCATGTAGATAATGAAGAGGCCGAGGTATGGTTTCAAAGGTGGAAAGCTGGCGTGACGGGATTTCCATGGATTGACGCTTTGATGCGGCAGCTCAAGAATGAAGGCTGGATCCATCATCTCGGGAGACACAGTGTTGCCTGTTTCCTTACTCGCGGCGGCTGCTATGTCGACTGGGAGCGTGGCGCTGAAGTCTTTGAGGAATGGCTCATCGACCACGAACCGGCATGCAATATTGGCAACTGGCAATGGCTCGCTTGTGTGGCATTTTTCACTCAATACTATCGATGTTACAGCCCCGTATCCTTCGGCCAGAAATGGGATAAAGAAGGTCATCTCATCCGTCAGTGGATTCCCGAGCTCAAAGATGTAGATGCGAAATACATCTATGAACCATGGAAAATGCCACTCCGAGATCAGAAAGACGCCGGCGTCAGAATAGCCGGCGATGGTCTCTCCGGAGACCAACAACAAGGGACTTACCCAAAGCCCATGTTCGATTTTGCTGAGAGACGAGGCATATGTATGGCGGCTATGAAGAAGGCGTATGCGGTGGGACTTTATGGAAATGATGACAAGATTCTGGATGGGAGCTGGAGGACCCTTTTCCCGTCTCCTAACGAGGCTGAGGTTATGGGGAATTATGATGATGAGAGTGACTATGGAGAGAAGGCAGATGATGCAGAAGAGGAGACTCGGGAGAAATTAGATGAAGAGCCTGCTGGGAACAAGCGCGGTGCAGGAAAAAACACTGTGGAGGCCAAGACAAAGAAGCAGAAGACAGAGTTATAGATTTTTTTTAGGAGATTAAAACTTGTCTCCGAAGGATAAGAATCTCTTACAATTTTATGACAACTACGTACTTGCTCTTGATATAAGATTTCTTCAGCCCATACGCTAGCCGTATCATCAAAATCATTTCAAGCAGCGGGCCCATCAAGTTCACAGGATAGGATTCACCAGACTCTTATCATTACGTTGAAAAAAGAGATAATTTTAACTCTAAATAAAATCCACAACTTGCGCAAAAATGGGCTTAATTTCCGTCTTTGCCCTACAAAACAAATCGCCAAGACAGGATTCCATAAATATATTGATGTGACAACAAAAATGTTACGTGTAGTTAATTCCTTCACATCATCAATGTATTGTGGAGTTTGTCCTGTTATATGGCAAGACTTCAATGTTGCGGACAGGCATCCTCATTATATCCCAATGGTCAGAAATATTAGGGTTGCCGTATGGCCGTAATGCGGCAAATCGCAAGCTACGTGAAAGCAAAGTTAGATCATCTAGGAATCTCAAAAGGGCTATTATACCTAGAATTTGATGCCTCACGTATAATTGCCCGGCTCGATATGGCTTCCGTTTGCCAGCTTGCCGAACCACCAGTGCTTACTGTATCCACGAGGGACTCTGATTAATGGGAATGAGATCGTTTTCTCCTTGTCCATGCGAATTGGGTCGTAGTACCAAAAGGTATCGGCGTCTCTCATCGTAGCTGCAGAACCAACGTAACCAAATTTTCCTACAATAGGAGGATACTGCCAATGATCCTCTAGCCAATATGAATCGTATATCTAAACAGTCGTCTATGGTCAGCATACTTGAATAACATATACATGAAGAATATAAAAGCTATACTCACATCCCAACGGAGGTGAAAACATGGATACTCGAGACGCGCAGATAACTCGACAAAGTCAAATCGATTTCTATCGACGTTGAATGACCAACTGGATGATAAAAGTTAGAAGATTTCACCAGCGCATTATCAGATCTCACCCACGTCCAATTAGAGTTCCACTCCGTAATTGAAGGATCTCCCAAGAACATGGTGTCGAAAGCCTTTTCGGTATCATATGCTGCCCCTATTAGATGTGAGTATGCATCAGTTTCCTGCAACATACAGCCCCGACATTTTTCATAATCGAACATACCTCCGTAGGGAATAGAGAGGTCTTCGCCGTTGCTCCCTCTTATCCAGACTTTACCGCCATACAAAGGTAGATAGTCATCGTTTACATCTGGCCGGTCAAAGACGAACCTAGAATCCGTTAGCTATGGTAAGGACAAAACATCGACCTGGAGGATGATGTACTCGGCTTGTCGCGTTTCTCCTGGTCCCACCACAATGTCTTTGGGTAATGCGACTATCGGTTCAATCCGTAGCGGCTTGAGGAGGTAGATATTTTTTATCCCATAATGAGGGTCCAGGATTTCTACTCCAGCTTGTGGCTCAAGCTCGAAAGAGTATACTACCGTTTGGTTTCCTACATTAGTGATGTTGGCTGCCCATTTGGAGCGGAATTGTATAGTATCTAAAAGAGAAAACGGTTCAAAGGACAGCTGCGTATTATAGTTGATGACCTTGAGTGCGTTGATAAGACCAGTGCCAACTTGGAAAGGGGGAGCCCTGTAATTAGAGTCAATATTGTCAGCAACCCATCCGACGCTACGGCCACTGGAGACGATACGGTTGGCTAGCATCTTTGCAAATCCAGGACCATGGAGTTCACGGCCGCCGTGTTTCGATATATACAAAGCTGCAACACCAGCTATGTATGGCGCGGCCATGGATGTCCCACTCATTGATTCATAGCTATTCTCTAGCACTGTGCTAACGATTTCGAAGCCCGGAGCGCCGATGTCAGGTTTGATGAGCAACTCATTGGTCGGACCCCACGAAGTGAACGAAGCAGGAATCGGTGCTGCGTTAAGATCGGAGGTACTGATGTTTGGATTTCCAGTGACGTTAATGGCAGCTACGGACAAGACGTTATGACCGTTGGCACCACTGCTTGAGTAAAAAGGCCCTGTGCTGCCTTCATTCCCAGCCGATATGGTAACTACAACACCTTTATCGGCAATTCTGCTGGCTATCAAAGCCCAAGGGTCATCGGCAAACCCATCAGGTCTACCAATGCTGGCTGTAATGACATCGGCCTGTAGAAGGCGGGTTAAAACTGCAGAATGTCTGGACGAATCTAAGAAGGCTTACCCCTGCGCCGTATGCATCACAAAAGGCCTGAATGAGGACATCTTCGTCTGTGTCCCAGGGATTCTGGATGGCTGTTAGTTAGCCGCTTGCTAATAAGTGGAGTTATGGATGCTTTTACATCCGCAAACACTTTGAATGAAAGGAGTTTAGCATCTGGGGCAACACCAGTAAGCCTATAAGAAGAGAGTCAGTAGGGGAATAAACGATAAGATACCATTGTTGGTAGATTACCATTCATTCTCTGCAGCAATAATCCCAGCCACATGTGTTCCATGGCCATGAAAGTCCATGGGATCCTGATCCGGCTCTTTTGGATACCGTTTTTCGTTATGTGAGTTCCCTTAATTAAACCCCACGTTAGCTCATCTTGCGTTAGTAGCCCGTAGTTAGAGGATGAGAAGATAAATAGCTCAGCAATGTTCTTACATTTCGCACCAACGAGATCGTAACCACCAGCAATTTTGCAGCCCGGGCCAAAGCATCCGCCAAGCTGTTTATACGCTTAGCATATAATGCGAATTCACTACAGAAGAAGATTACCGACTGCTTCATGGGTATAATCAACGCCCGTGTCGATCATGGCAACAGTGACACCTTTGCCCCGAATACCTTGGGCGTGAATCTGATCAACACCAGTCCACTGATGCACCGAGTAGTTGTGATATTTAGCTTCAGGAAAAACCTTTACTCGATCAATGGCAGAGGTCAAATGAACAGTCTTCATTGGCCAAACATTGGCCACACCATGAACTGCTCTAAGAGTGTCGACATTGTCAATTTCCGTTTCAACTACCAACCCATTGAAGATGTCATCGCAGTCAAATTGCCTGAAATAAGTGCTATTTCTAGACGATGGCGAGGCAAACTGGCGAGTCATATAGGCAATGCTCTCCTAGATTACTCATTTCGCTTTAAGTTATTTGTTAAAGAAGGATGGTGAATACGAACATACCTTTTCAACCTCAACAATGTACCTGTTCGTCGCAGCATTGATGTTCTTCGTAGGTGCATCGGCCACTCTCTTCTGTTCACTTTTTAGGGATGCGACTCCTCCCACGAGAAAGGCGAGACTCCATAGAGAAAGAGCTCGCATATCGAAATTAAGGCAATTGATCCTAATCAGTGTTGTGAACTCGATCACAAATTTCGACGTATCTTTAGCACGGAGTATACCCTCAGTAGCCTCAAAGCTCTCAAGGAGGACAAGAAGTGATTTGTCTGTCTCAAACGAAGGAAAGTATAGCCGCAAGTACAGGTGATGAATCAAGGTCTCAAAGAGTCATGAAGCAGCCATTACAACAAAAGGCATATACAAATCTGTTTCCACCGTTTGGCAATTCTTTTTATCTATCTCTCTATCAGCACCTGATCAACGTCTGGAGTACGAATATCTTAAAGTTCCAGATAATCGAAGCGGCACGGATCTTCGGACCTGATCCTTCCCTACGGGTGTCAACATATCCTTTTTAAACATGGAGAGAATCTTGAGTTTTAGCATCTGCACTTTCCCGAAACGAAGCATGTGCTAATGTTTAACTCCACATCTGCTTAAGTCAATTAAATAAAAAGTTCTTGAGCCTGATCTGCTCCTTCCCGACTGTAAGACTCTAGTGCGGGCGGCAACTGGATATAGAAAGTATATGCGAGTTTGCAGTTGAGACATGACGCAACAAAACTTTGAGCCAAGCAGCACTTTGAATCTACCACAAAGCCGAGTCACTCAGTATTACATGCGATGCCGTTGCATCTGCAAGATACCCGAGACAGATAAGGTGGTAATTAGTAATTGGCTGTATTTACCAGCCTGAGGTAGATACTCGCACAGAGTACAGGGTATCTCGGTAGCAAACATATAGAGAGGCGGGTTCCGAGAGTAAAGAGTCAACTTACCATAGCTTAATCCTACAAATAATCAAGTGCTTTATACCGAGTAGTACTTATGAACCACGCTGCCACGGACCACTTAGGAGCAATGGCCATAGGGCAAACGTATCATCCATAACATCTCATCTGGTTTTGGCCTCACGGGTAAGTGCCTGATAGAGTCGGATGAGGATCGTTAAAGGATCTGTGTGTTCGGGAGCTTCCGATAGTTTGTGTCAAGCTGCTGCGGCAGGATACGTTGATGGCTCGCGAGATTGCATATGAAACGATTGTAGCAAACACAAACTTTACCTACAGCTTCATTCTTACATCATACTCTTTACTTCCATATTCCGTACAGGGTCAACTTCCGAGTATCGCATCATTGCTTTTTACACATTCACAGTCCAAGCGCGAGCTCGCTTCAGGGAGTGAAATTGGGTGGGTATTGGGTTCGTTTGCTAAGTAGTTCCCCTCCCCCCCCCAAAAAAAAAATCGTCAAGATCGAGTCTCGCTTCTAGAATCCACGTGGAAAGATTGCTAGGCGCAACACCATTCTGTGTCCACGCATATTATCGAGGAGATATGACTTGTCGACACAAAAGAAAGGAGGAGGTTGAGAATCTAAAAGTCGCGAATTCGTGGTGCCATGGCTTTTTGTCTCTTCTGGCTAAGAGATAAGAAGCCAGACGGCTAAAGGTGAAAAGACCTGTGCAGGGGTGGGAGCGCAACTACTATTTGCACTACAAGGAGCCTAAGGTACTTAATTCGGCCGGTTGCACCAGCTACTACGGAGTACAGGTACTTGATATTTTGTACTACAGGGACCTCTAAGGCCTACAGCTGTCCAAAGCAGCCAAGTCAGAGCTAGGTGTGGTGGTCTGGGGTGATGCAGGCTCAGAATGAACCACTGGATGAGACAAGCTTCTTTTAAATACGAGTACGGCGAAGTGAATGCAGGGCCGCATCGCTGCAGCTGGACTGTCGTGCTTAATACGAGCTGCACTGGACTACATGTTATGGATGATTTTCCGGAGTACTGTAATCTTGTAATAATACTACCTACCTGTCTGTACGGAGTACGGAGTACTAAGAATAGAGAATCACGACAAAGTACTTTAGTAGTACGAGGAACAATTATGGGCTTACCTACGAGATACTACTTGTGCGGGCCACACCTAAAAAGCATCGTTGAGGATGCAGCTTCAGTCGATAATGTCAAGCCATTCTCCACGTACTCGAGGCTAAGTGCTTGCAATATCGCTTAACCAGCTCCAAACCACTTTCTTGACACTTGCCAGAGCCTGGGACAAGCAGCCATGCGAAATCCGGTAAGATTCTCTCCGGGGGTCCGCGCCGACGACGCCTTAAATTGGCGCATCCGAGCAGGACCAGCCAGCACCAACCATTCTTAAACGGCGCGCCTTTCTTTGAATTTGGGCTGCGGGCACTTGGGCCACGAAGGAGCCCCTACGCTAAGTAGACCGTAAGTAATATGGAGTAAAGCGCGTTTCATCGGCTTGCATGGAGAGAACCTCCAATTGTACAGTAGGTAAGCCAACTTGTGAGGGCATAGGGGATATGGGCGCGAGAAAGAGAGGAGAGGCCTATCGGGGAGTTTCAGGACACTCACTCTATGATATGGGGAATGCCAAGTACGAGTACACTCCGTAGTTGTCGGCACGAGGGCTTTTTTTTTTCCTCTTTGGGGTTTTCTTTTACTACCTCCCTTTTGCATTATTATTCAGATGATCAGCATAACCTGCCCCATGCATAAGGGATGATGCCCTTGGTCGTAGTCCGTAGTACATAGTATTAGTAGTAGTAGTAGTAGTAGTAGTAGTAGTAGTAGTACTTGTAGTAATCGCCAGTTCGCGTGCCCTTACCCCCGTAGTAGACCTTGCACAAGTATCACAAGTATATCCTCTGTACTGTATATTAATGATACACCTAGTGCTTGTAGCGCGGAGCTATTAGCACTACCTTACCTGTACTTATACCCAATACAGTTGATTATACGGAGTGCTAACCTGCTATCTGCTAGCAATACTTGTAAGCCGTAGAGACGTGGGCCCCCTGTAGCTCGTTGAAGCCCGCTAGAGTCTACAGTACTTGTACGGAATTGTTACCAGTTGCATTATACAGAGTACTGTATGCACATTAGCGCCGTATCGACAACTTTGTATGGCCATGAGCTGCTTCACTTCAGACCTTCCCAGTCCGCAATTCCCGCGCACTCGCTTTGCTCCGCCCCCCAGCAGAGCAAGGTCCAGATACTGGCTGTTCGTGAAGCCCCCTGGTCCTGGCCATATCTTAGTGGCGTGCGGCCTGCAGCGTTGCCATGAGGTGTCTTTCTGTAAGGTACCAGCTGTACCAGTACAATACTTGTAAGCATTAACTTGAAGTACTTCGTACGCCGTACTGTACTTCCACTAAAACTTGTCATCTCCACTAATGAACCTCGTACCTGCTGATCCATCCATTTTATGTATCTTTGCCCCCCCAGTCCAGTCCGCCGATTCCAGGATCTTTGGTTTTGGAAAACACCTTCCACTCTCCTCTTCTCTCTATTCTCAACTTGAACTTCTCTTCTTTTCATCTTTTCTCTCTAATCCTCATCCAGAAAAGCCCCTGTAGCTGCAGCTTCCCCAACCTCTTGTCACTCTTTTTCTTCCTATTCTCTTCAAATCTTCAACGGTACTAATACCAAGGGAAATCCCCAATTCATACCTTGTCAACGTACCACTGCTTTCAATTTACTATACTCTACACCTCAAGACTTGTCTCTCAACGGAGACGTCTACATACAACCTATTAACCTGATTCCATAAGGAGCGTTTTTGGTACATACTCAGATCTTGTCACCACAAGAGACAAGAAAGCAACTGTTTGAATCTGAGATCCGACGACTTTTCCTCAAATTCAACTTGAACAAGCAATAAGACACGAGAGAGGAATAAGAACGACAATACGACCCGGCTTCTACTAGCGAATTACTGTTCATAGATTCTCATCTTCCTGTTTTTTTTATCCCCCCCCTTCCACCTCAATCATGGGCCAGAGCATCTTCGAGCGCATCCAGGCTAAGCTGGAGCTCTTCCGCCTTGAGCAACGCTACACCCGTCGTCGTAACCGTCGCTCTACCTTTGTCTCCAACGCCGTCTACGTTGATGGCGAGTACGTCTATCAGACCCCCAACAGTACTGGCTCTTCCACAGAATCCAGTTCGTCTCGCAGTGATGCATTGCATGGTGATCGCGCATCACCCACTCCCAGATCTCCCATGTCTGCGACGACACCCGAACCTGCGTTTCCTACTATGCAGGCTTTACCTGAGCGCAAGAAATTGAACCGCTTTAGTTCAATGCCTGGCTTCGGATCTCGATCAGATCAACAAAGAACAGTCCAGCGCCGAACTAGCATGATCCGGTAAAAGGCTTTTCTAAAAGTAGAAACAAGATATGAGAAAGAAAAAAAGAAAAAAAAAGAGACAAGAACTATTTTATTTGGGTGGTGTACGGTTTGGATTATCAGGATTGAAAGTGGAAGATACCACATGGGAGGCTTTTTGGTTACGACCTACCACGGCAACCCCACGTACAGAACTGCGTGCTGTTTACATGAATATCATTTGTATCTCATCAGAGTTCATACTTTTGTTTCACGCTCGCTCTACGCTTTAGACACACTTTCTTTCTTTCTTTCTTTATTTCATTTTATTTGGTTTCACCCTCACGTTTCTTGGGTCTGGATATACATTGCCGGAGAAAGATTCGCTTGATATGTTTTTATCGTTGGATCAAAGCATTATTTCTTTTTCTTATTTTTTTCTTATTTTTTATGGAGCTGGGCGCAGCATATGAACATGTCGGCTATGACTATGGGGTAAACATATTTTCCTCAAGACAGTCTTGTACATAGATGCAAAATCATAAGACGATTCAAGATGTTGACAATACCTCGCTACATTGGCCCAACGGCATCGTCGGGACGTGGAAATTCACATAATCATCTCTCCAAGTAAGAACATTCAATCCGGCAGTTCCGTGAGAATGAGATTGTATTAGAGTGCAAGTAAGAGTTATACGATTTTTTTAAAAAAAAAATTTGCCTCAATACTCCATCTCGCCGTACGGATGGTCAGGAAAGACAAATATTAGCATCACCAAATCGCTCACCTTTTTTCCCCCGCCGCGTCATGTGCATTACGTACCACTACCACACACGCATGAGATGACAAACTGTGCTTCACCGACCTTTATCTTTATTCTCATTTTTTTATTAAAAATAAATCGTGTGCTTTTTAAATGGGTAATTCGACCCTATCCGACACGACCGATGAAACCCTGGGGCTTGAACCAATAGTATTAAGCGGGAGGCAAAAAAGAGATATATTAAGTAGTGTAGACAGAGCGTTTGTGGGGATTTAGCATGAATCAAGCAGTGGTGAGTTGGGTTGGGTTGGTTTTTAATTGGGTATGCATGTTTTAGATGGTGCACGAGGGACTTTGGATTGGATTTATTTAGATGGGGTACTCCGTAGGCCTATATGATATAGTAAGTGTGGGTTTTGTGGGTGGCGATGCGTGTTATGGAGGGTTGTTTCGTGCGTTTTTGAGGGCTTGCTTGGTTAGGTTATGATCTTTTGATGGGCCCCGGGTATCCGGGAATATGTAATCGTTGATAGTACGGAGTACAGGGCTGATGTATAGATACTTTGTAGCATTTTATATGTGAACAAAGGTGTGGACAAGACAATGAATGAATCATGGATGAAGGCATGGCCGTTTCGCGATTCAGTTGGGCCGTTATCTGTCTAACCTACATATTTGTACTCCGTATTTTCCCCAGACTCTCTCTAAGCGTCATAGCCATCAAGTGGCGTTATACGGAGTAGTGTTGTTGTACTTGTATACGCCTCTCTATTGTATTCATAGTATTAGCCTAAACTCTAGTAGCAAAGTGCTGCTGCTATCTATCTACTCTATACTATCTATTAATTTCACATGATATAAATGAATGAACTTCAGATAATGTATGACAAGTACGCCTTAAAAATCAAGTATACAAAAGGAGAAAGAAAGGAAAAGAAAAGAAAAAACCACCATCATCCTTCTAATATGGAGTGTAACGTGAGTCTCACATAGTAATAGCGGCCAGCTAGAAAAAAAAAAACCAGTGCCAAAATCACCATTCACATACAAGACAAGACATTCACAGTCTCAGGAAAGTTTCTAAGACAGACAGGGTAGGATAACAACACAAAAGAAAAAAGTATTAAAAGCAAGGTCGAGAAGGCTGCATGGCAGTCATGCAAGGGGAAAATCAATTTTTGATGATGCTCGCTGTTAATGCGTCTTTGGGCCAACCAACCAACCAACCAACAAACAAACATTCATGCAGCAAACATTTGCAGAAATACGCTGGTCCTCTTTTAGCATTTGACAACACCCAACGCCATATAATGCTTTTCGCGGTTGCTCGTTCGGGCAATCGCCTTTTGGTATCCAAGTGCAGCGTTAGTAACACATGCAACATACACTTTATAAAACGCTCGTCCATGACTTATGATCTTGCTACCAACCCTTCATATGCACGGTCTACGGTTCGGCCTCCCATGCCAGGAATCGTTCGCAGCTGAGACAGATTCTCAATGTCGCCGCCGCCTTCGGTGCTTGCAAGCTCTAGGTAGTCTGCCAAGTCTTGAGCCTTCTTCACGCCGAATCCTACGAGGCCTCGGATCTGGGTCGCATCTCGTGAGTTGACCACGTCCAGCAATCGCTGAGTACGCGGTGTCGTTTCCTCGTCGTCCTCAGTAAGAAGAGTCTTTGGGGCTCTTCTGGCTTTGAGTTTAGTCGCTTTGATCTTGGGCGTAGAAATGTGGCACTCCTCCTCTCCATCTGCCTCAGCATCCTCGCCATCTTCGTCGCTGACGGCCTTGCGCCTCATTTTGCGATCCCTTCTCTTTTCCTTCCTCTCGGGAGATGTACCCCCTGAAGATTCCAAACGAGCTCGCAGCCGCTCAATCTTTCCTATGAGCTTCGTCTGGTTCGGGAAATATGGCAGGGCCATTTCGTAAGCCTTTAGCGCGGCGGCATCATCACCTCTCTCTTTGTGATGCCTCGCTGCTAGCAGGTACCGCAGTCCTTCGGATTTGGCATCTTCTCTCCATTCTTCATTCTCAATCCGCCGCTCTAAGGCTTCCAGCCTTCTCTGGACCGCATCCTCAGCCTCAGGTGAAGCTTGAGTCCTTCGAACAGATTCCTCGGCTGCAGTCCTTGCTGCTAATATCTCACTGACTTTCCTCTCCACCATAGCCTCAATCTCAGCCGCTGTCACGGTAACGGCTTGCTGTGAAGAAGCTTGTTCCTCTGAGGGCTGTGAGGGCTGTGAGGGCTGTGCGATCTGCCGCTGTGGCGTTTGATGAACAATAGGTCGGGCGAGCTTGCTGGGCCGAGAGGTTGGGTCGTGATCAGATGGTCGTTTCAGCGAAGAAGACCGAGTCTGAGTAGAGCTGGCAGAAGGACGCGCAATAGCTGAAGGTTTTGCCTTGTCTGTATATACGCTAAAAGCCTTGACAGGCTTGGCTACTTCTGTAGCCTTTGCCGCAGCGTTTCCGTTGTTGACATTGTGAGTATTGATCGCATTGGCCAAAGGCCGTAATGGCTGTCTCGCGGCCACCACGGCAGAGTTTGTTCTAGGAACTTGCTTGAAGACGACCTCATTCTCAATCTCACGAACCTCAATCCGCTTAGCTCGAGAGCTGACATTCAAGCTGCTAAGAGTGTCCAGATGATAGTTCCGCAGCGGCGACAGATTTAGGATCATAATGGTAATGCCATTATTCTGACCTAGCGAGAGAATTCGGGTCATCTTGGACTCTCTATATGGTATCCTCTTGGCTCCTTGGGAAATGGCGTCAATGCATTGACCGAGGACGAACAGGCTCTTGTTGATGGCTGCAGATTCCACGAGTCGCTCCTTGCCATTATCTGTTCGGCGATTATCCTCCGAACCAGCCAGGTCGATGGCGGATGCTGTGCTTTCGCGAACCATGTCACCGGTTGTTTGCGTCAGTTTGACCCTTAGAATGGCATGGCTTCGACTGCTGTGAGCGTTAAGCTTTGTAGCCGCTGTTACACGGTTGTTGTTGGCCTCTATATACATTTTTTCAAAATCTTTGAGGTCCTCGCAAGCTCGCTCTGTCAAGCCCACCACGACCGTTTTGCCATTAGCTTCTGCGCGGAGAGGTAATCCGGTTGGTGTTCGCTTCTCAGGAGGTTCGAGCAAGTCGTAGACCTTGTCGTTGTAAATTTCATAGTAAGAAAGAGCCACATCCACTATGGTGTTTTCCTCCGTCTCCTTCATAATTTTCTTTCCTCTGCGAAATACACCGCTCAGTAACCGGGGAATTACGCCTCGGTCAGCCAGCTTCATCCCACCTCGCATCGTGTGCGTCTTTCCCGTCCCCGTGACACCATACGCGAAGATGGTGACATCGAGACCCTGAAACAGTGACTTTAAATGCGGTGCCACTGTTCAGGTTAACACGGCTAGTCCGGCAAGACGCGTTAGACGCGAAAAGAAAAAGAAAAAGAAAAAAGTTGTTCCCACCTTCGGAAGTAAATAGTGTTTCTTGCGTGGTCTCCTGGTCATAGACGCCATTGAACGTAAATGAAAACTCTTCGCTCTCGTTGCGTGGATTTGGAATCTTGACAATTGTCGCCGGTTTTTCAGGCTCGACGCTCTCGGTTCGAACAATGATATCCTTCTCCAGCTCCTTGGGTAGGAGAGGACGTAATCTGGCGACAACGCGGACCGACATTTGGCAGTCAACTGGCTTTGTGATCGAGGAGGAGAGGGAGCGGCCGCCGTAGAATGGAACGTGCCTGTGATGGAATCAATGCTCCTAGTTTTGGCCTAGTGAGCACCCGTCGTTAATTGGAATGCTGGTATATTTAATTTAGCAGATTGACCGTATTTTTTGGCGTGCAATATCGAGAGGGGGGCCAAGGGCTGGTACGGAGTACGGAGTACTTTGCAGTACTTTGTACTTACAGCGCTAAGCTACTTGAGACTCGTTGTCACAGCAACAACACGTGCAGCTTTAGTTTTAGGGATGGCGGCGCCGGGAAAGACCGCCCTGGGGCGTCAGGCTATTGCGAGAATTGCCGGAATTTTAGCGTTGGATGGACTTCACAGAAGTTCAGCATCAAGTTTTCAAGAAAGCTTGCGAGAGCTCGACAAACGGCGCAATGAGGGGCCCTTCGCCGCTGTTAAAGACAGCGCGTGCCTTGCGCAACCAGAGCCCAGCGCAATATGTGTGCTGGCAATGCCGCGGCATCCAGATCAGTGCAGCACCTAGCACTGAGTCGCCGAGAACTGGTGGGGGAGATGCATTTGGCGCAATTGAAAACCTGAGGGATACAGCCGGTACGCTCGACTTCTGAAGCAGTTCTCGCATTGTAATTCAATTTGAGCTAATCATTGTGAATTCACAGATGCCCGATTTGAAGTCATTGGCTCTCCATACTCGCTGCTCTCAGTATCACTCTCAGCTTCACAACGGCTTTATACAAGACGCGGGACGTTGGTGGCAGTGGCGGGGAACCCAGACAATGTAAGAAAGCTGACGATGTGACGCCGTCGGAAGGACCGAATTGTTAATATGCAATATTCTCCCAGGCGCAATCCACATTATCAATACTAAACCCTCTCTCACGAGCACCATTTGGGGTCCCTTTTATCTATCAGCGCATATCTGCTACTTCGCCGATCACGGCCCTAATCTCTACAAAGTCTCCCACTACAACATTTACGATTTTACACCTGGACGGAACGACGGACTGGATGGTGACTCAGTGCAATGCTCTACTGGCTTGGACAGGACACACTTTAACTCTATCGTCGCGGATTCAGAGAAGGCTTTCGATGGCGCACTGGGGCAGTACATTTGTGACTGGACGTGGGTTGGCAGCTCTGTCTGCCCCGGGACAGATTTATCAGCTACATCTTTCCGAGGGTGAGGAATTTGTCGCACATCCAGGCAGCGTTGTCGCATACTCAGTTACAAAGCACCAACCTTTGCCTTTCCGTTTCAAGAGCGCCAGTCTTCGACTTCAGATCCCATCTTTAACGTCTTGGATTCCCGAGACGGAGTTTATGAAGAAGGCCCGTGAATCAGAAATTTACAAATTTCTTGCACGAGTATTCTACAGTCTACGAACCATGACTCGCCGAACAATCTGGGGCGACCGACTATTCTTACATTTCAAGGGCCCAAGCACCATTCTAATGTCAAGTCGAGGCGTACGCGTCGTCGATAGCCTCACCAACGAACAGGTGAATGAGATTGCCGATACGCAAGCCGGTACGCTGGCCTCTGCGATAGAGCAGTCTAACAAACTTCAAGGCGAGCAGCCTGCAAAGGAGCTCGATGAAAGTGTCACTGGAATTCGTGTTGAATCAGTAAAGAAGGATGGGAAAATAGCTTTTGAAGATAAAAAGGATCTTAAGGAATTTGTTTGATGATAAAATCGGGTGCAAAAAAAAGGGGAAACGGCGGATAAAACTTGCTTGTGAAACAAACTTGTATGCTGTATATTATGAAGTCATTGCGGAGAAAGGTTCTACGTTACAATGAATCTTGTTTGTAATTTACGAGATTTGAAACCTTTGGCGGAATTCTGTGCATGTTTGATGTGATTCGCGGATATGGCGCTTCTAAGATTTGAAGCGATCTAAAACACTAACTGATCTAGTTATGGCTGATGATGAAGATCGCATCAGGGATCTTGCCAAAATGATTGTTGCCTACTAGCAAGGTGATGTTTGCTGAGCTACTACTGTAGGCAGAGAGGTTTCGCCCAAGTACGGAATGATACTCAATACATAATGCTGAGTAACTTCTTTGATGTTATATCACGAGGCTAGTAATCACACTTCCCCTTTATTTTAAATTACTTCTTTTCTTTATCTTGTTGCATAACAAACTTTCTTTCAAGCTCAGACATGATAGCGGCAAAGCGCGTGACAACAATAGGACTGTACTGCCGTTGTTGGCTCACACGATATCTATTGTCGGAATCGGGAGTCCGAGTCCGATTTGGCATGTTTGTTTCTCTCATCCTCTCCGCTACATTGGCTAACATGGGACCGGGGAAGATGAACAGACTCGCGAATTGGCCAAAAAAAAGGCACGAGATTGCTACTATGGGGTAGTTTTGCTGGAGAACGGCAATTGAACGAAATGGGGGCCATGCGGCGTTGAGATGTTATTATTACTACGTCTCTTGCGGTTAGATATAATAATTTGTACGAAGCACTCTGTTGTTTGTTGTGAGTGCTTTGTAATAATGAAATTTGAACAAGGTCCACCAACTTACTCCGGATGCATCTTATGGATGTTTGCTTGAGTATCAAGGCGGTAAGTGGCCTACTCATACCCAACAAGCTCACCTCTTGTTCAATAAATACGATGTACTTGAGCCCTTATGTTGTTAAATACTGTGCAAACGGTCCAATTTCCAATTGTTGTTGCTTTAGAAGAAAAGAAAGGAAAGGGGAAAAAAAAGAAAAAAAAAAAGAAAAAAAAAGCAATAGCCCTTCATTTATTCGAAATTGCTTTTCAAATTTACGATGCCGGCTTCAATCTCCTCCTTCGGCACCGCCGGTTCCCTCGAAAGGACAGAATCTCAAGAAGATTTCTATTCTTGCTATCTGTCTGAGACTACCATTCCTGAGGAGGACGACCATATTCCACTGACCAAATTAGACCTCGAGGCCGGCGACAAAGCTCCTCTAAACGACTTTCCGGATGGTGGAGTAGAAGCTTGGCTGGCCGTCTTTGGTGCATGGTGTGCCCTCTTTTGCACTTTTGGATTGGTGAATTGTGTGGGCGTGTTTGAGCAGTATTATGTCTCTGGTCCTTTGAAGGAATATGATGAGGCTGCTGTGAGCTGGATATTGTCGGTGCAAGTTTTTTTCCAGATCTTTTGCGGTTCAATAGTGAGTACACCTGGTCTCTAGATTTTCTCTTCTTCTTTGTGTGTTTACTCATTCCCACTCACCCAAAGTAATGAAAGAAATAGAGCGAAATGATAAAAAGATGATATGCTAATTCTTATGTTCTAGTTTGGCCGTATATTCGACAACTATGGACCTCGATGGCTACTATGGGGAGGCTCTATCACCTACATCTTTGGCCTCATGATGACCTCTCTTTCCACGAAATACTACCAAATTTTTCTTGCCCAATCTGTCGTAGCCTCCATAGGCTCTAGCGCCATATTCAACGCTTGTATGTCGAGCATCGCCAGTTGGTTTCTCAGGAATCGTGCCGCCGCTTGCGGCATCATGGTCTCGGGTTCATCCGTCGGCGGCGTCGTTTTACCCATCATGATGACTAGATTGATCACCAAAATCGGTTTCCCTTGGATGATGCGTACCATGGCTTTCATATTTTTGTTCCTTTTGACTATAGCATGCCTGACAGTCAAATCGAGGTTGCCACCGCGCCCACGCCCGTTTGTCTTTCAGGATTATATTGACAACCTTAAGGACATTCGACTGTCTATGACTATCGTGGCCTCCTTCTTCTTCATGTGCGGCATGTATTTGCCCTTCAACTATGTTATCCTCCAAGCACAAAAGACAGGTGTTTCTTCGACCTTGATCCCTTATCTGCTGCCAATCCTCAACTCCGTGAGTATCCTTGGGCGCATTCTTCCAGGCATCGCTGCCGATAAGATCGGCAGATACAACGTCATGATACTCATTACCTTTATGTCTGCCATCTTCTGTCTCGCAGTCTGGATACCCGTCCATAACATGGCCGGCATTCTCGTTTTTGTCGTTATGTTCGGCTTTTCTTCTGGAGCATTTATCTCACTCGGATTCACGCTCGTAGCTCAAATTTCCGATATTAGCCAGCTTGGCACTCGCGTCGGCACAATGTTTGCCTTTCAATCTATTGGAGTGCTGTTAGGCAGTCCTCTTGGCGGTGCCATTTTAACAGCCCAACATGGCAATTATCTCGGTCTGCAACTATTTTGTGGTTGCACAATGATGGCGGGCTGCTTTTCATTTATCGGAGCACGATATACACAGGTTGGATTCAAGATTGCCAAGATTTAAATGATGTTATATTGCGAGTATATGAATATGGTTAGTCGATATTGAGGTTGACTAAATGAGATAATGTAAGATATGCGGCGTTTTGGGACAGCTTGTATTATTGTTGGTCAAAGACAGGGCTTATTATATGTATAACTAGACCGTTACTTTCATTTTATTCGAAAGCGGTTATGAATTTATTCACCTTGTATGAATTGTAATAATGATATTCTGATTGAGGAATCTAGCGTGGCTTGGTGATACAATGAAGGTTATATATCTGAGTGCTTACCTACCTGGTTTTCTATTTCGTTTGCTTGACTGTGGTGGGAACATATATATATATTCATGTCTCTAGGTGGCTGGAGGGCGACTATGAAATAATCTCAAAGCCGGATAATAACGCGTTGCCCGTGTTGTAAACATTCATGTTTGACATATATTATGTTAAGCCCGCTTGCTATCACTTATATAGCCACCCAAGCTTCACCGCTTGGTATTCCATCTTGGAGGCATCAATTCAGCGATACTAAATATTCATCAAGCTGTAACGAAGCAAGGTCGGTGGCACAAAGGCAAAACAGCATATTGTAAAAAGTCTAGACTTTGATGTGTTGCCTCATGAGTTGGTCATGTTGGCTGTGCCTTTGCTGCGCCCCCATCCATATACAATTGCAAGGGCTCTGAGTGGGGCTAAGTTCTAGATATTAGATGGAGCTACAACTACTAATCAGCGTGATGGATGAGAAACTGGGCTCTTGATTGCAATTGATTTGAGTCTTATTCTGATTGTTTTTATTTATTAATTTTTTTTCCAATTTTATTCCTCTTCGATGGACCCATTCTCTGTGGCCTCGGGTATATTGGGCTTGGTCAGTGTAGTAGCCAATGCTGTATCGACTACTTACCTCTACGGCTCCAGCGTTGTTGGCGCATCTAAAGCCCAAACAGATTTCTTACATGAACTACGTGCTCTGCTACTCCCTTTAAATAAGCTCGGAGATATTGTCAGTAGTGTTGATGCGTCATCGCCCCAGTATCCTCGCGCTTCTGCAGAGCTGGTTTCTGTTTTGAGCGAATGTAGAGAGGACATAGAGGGGCTACAGGCGATACTACAAAAGAAACTTGATGCAAAGAGGATAAAGAATGCCGTCTACCGCCTTAGATGGCCTCTCAATGAGAGTGAAACGCTTAACAAAGTCCAGAAATTAAGCAGATATCGCGACCTTTTCCAAAATGCGCTGACAGTTGATACATGGTGAGAAGTAGCTCCCAAAGCTCCGCCACATATTTCGGCTATCAAGTTGCTATTGCTCACAACATTTAAGGAATTTGATGTCTCTCACCTTCCATGAAGTTTCGGCAATCAGACAAAGTCAAGAATTAATTCAACAAGGTGCTTAGACAGCTATGCTATAGCTTTCCGGGAGGTTGACTCTGACATCCATACAGATCTTAAAAGTCAAAAGATCCTTGACTGGCTCTCGAAATTTACTGGTGATTATCAGAAAAAGCACAGCGAAGTGCTTCGTAGCAGAGCACCTAGTACTGGCAAGTGGCTTTTGGAATCGCCAGAGTTTCTAGGATTTGCGCGTGAAAATGGCGGCCACAGTTCGCTCTGGTGTCACGGACTGCCCGGCGCCGGCAAGACGTACCTTTCGTATGTTACCTTTTCCCTATCAAATTGTGAACGAGGCTCAGTAATACTGATATTTACAATATTTACATGTTAGCTGTGCAGTAATCGACACTCTCTCATCGAAACATGATGAGCCGAAGAGTGCTGTCCTCTATTGGTATTTCGACTATCTTCGAGCCAGTGAGCATCATCCGTATTTGATATGTGCGAGCTTATTGAAGCAGCTTGTCGAGTGTTCTACTATACTACCTACTAGTCTCGAAGACTTGTATGAAGAAAATAAGGACGAAAAGATTGGCCCCGAACGGTCGGACTTAATGCGCGCGATATGCACCTTGCTGGATGAATTTGACCAGTCTTTTGTCGTAATAGATGCTTTAGATGAATGTTCTGAAAGCTTTCGAATAGGTACTTTGGAAATAATCGAAGAATTGCGACAGATGGGAGCCCGTATATTCATCACCAGCCGACAAACTGAAAATGCTGAAGAGAGATCTTCGGAATGGACGCATATTGAGATCCAAGCCCACGCTGACGATTTGCGATGTCTTGTCGACTATAAGTTGCAGACTATACATTCAGTGACTACCAGAAGGGTCATTACTGACGAGCTTAAAGAGGAAATAGTTCAGGCCATCGTCTCCAAAACTCAAGGGATGTATGTATCGCTCCTAGAAAATATTTTCTACAAAGACTTTTCGACAGCTGAGATCCTAACTGACATGTATTATAGGTTTCTATGGGCCTCACTGCAACTTACTGAAGTTCTTAAGGGCACAACAAGAAATAGAATTCGTAAAACGTTGGTTAACATGCCAAATACCATCTTCAAGTTCTTTGACAATACCATGTCACGCGTCGCGCATAATGACTTTGCAATGCGCACATTGCTCTGGCTGGCTTATGCGAAGGAACCATTGAACTTTGGTGCATTATCCCATGCACTTTCTATTGAACTTGAAGATGGAGTGATTGAAGACATTGATGGAGACAACATTCCTTGCATTGAAGCTTTGGTGGAAGCCTGCTGTGGCTTAGCAACTATTGATGGCAATCAGAATCTTCGACTTGCTCATTTTTCAATCCAAGAGTATCTCAAAGGCAATCCTAAGATACTTGAGCCGTTCGATGACTTATACATTGCAAAAGTTTGTCTGACATACCTGTCACTGGGCGTTTTTGAAAGCGGATACCAAGACAGCGTGAGAAAGATTCGCCAGCGAATTCAGGATTACCCCTTCTTAACATATGCTGCAAAAAGATGGCGTAGTCATATATCTGAAGACGTTCAGTGTACTGAAATCGAGCGCGCAATACTGGCCATTTATTCCCACGAGGGACTATTCAGCAGTTATAGTCAGGTCTATTATTCTCGAGGTTCTCCTTTTGCTACAGATTTCGAACTGTCCAACTGGTATGACTTTACTAGTTATAACCCGCTTCATAATGTGGTTGAACTCCAACTCTTAGGTACTACTCGCCAATTACTTAGGAAGACAAAAGATGCCTTCTCCGAGACTTATGAAGGGCCGACGTTGCTTATTCTCGCAGTGAGAGACAATAGAAAAGATTTCGTCGACATGCTCCTCGAAGCGGGAGCTGACCCGTCCATTCGTAGCTATGTCCCTGACGTTCCCGAATGGAGCATCTCCGAGCATAGTACGTCAGACTGGAGAGCGGAGACCAGCGCAGCCTCAAGAGCTGAAGGGCCATTTTATGGAGAATGGTACCCGTCTACACTGGCATTTATCAAGGGATATCGCAATATTTTTGAGGTATTGAGACATCGAGTTAGTCTCGATATTATTGGTGATATCATTATAAAAGCGGCTGCGGAATCGGAAGGTTATGACATAGTGGCAGAGATACTGCAGGAATACCCTGCTATTGATCATCGGCACCCTGCTTTCATTGAAACACTTCGAGGTAAATACTGGTCCAGACATCCTGACCCAGGAAAAATGCTTCAACTTCTTCTTGACGCCCGGCCGCAGCTTGACGACCTAGGTGGCCTTCTCGCCGACTTGCTGCCTTCCGTCATCTGCAATGCACCAGAATGTGTAACAAGACTCTTGAACAAAGGAGCGAGTCCAAACATTCGTAATGGATCACAAAGCTCCCTATCAGCAGCAATTCAGACAGGAAACGAGAAACTAGCTACACTGCTCGTGGAAAAGGGTGCCGATTTGTCTGACGACAAGGCATGTGTTCTCAGTATGGCTGCGGAGCGCGGAATGAACAGGTTAATCAACCTTATTCTGAACAGAGGGTACGACATCAACGCGACTAGATATGATAGGCCAGTTACCTCGGCCGTTAGAAAAGGTAATATCGATACATTGTTGCTACTGCTGAGCTATGGAGCAGACGTGGATAGCCATGATTGGCTCGATCAGGGCGCCTTGGGAGTTGCTGCTGAGGACGGAAATGTTGATGTGGCAAGGATATTACTCAAGAACGGAGCAAATCCTAATCTTGATAGCAGAAAAGGCACGCCTCTCATTAGAGCGTCTCTCACACAGAACGAAGAGCTCATTACGCTACTGGTCAACCATAACGCAAACATTAATTTCGTTAGCATTTCCTACTATGATACGGCTCTCTGTGGAGCTGTTTCTTCTGGTTCCCTGAAAACATGTCAGCTTCTTCTGAACAAAGGTGCTGATCCTAACCTAGGTAGAGAGGCTTTGCCGCTTTTAGCTGCTGTTGACTTGTATGATATGATGGAGACAACCCAACTGATTGAGCTGCTGCTAGAGAATGGAGCTGATCCAATAGCTAAGAACAGCAAACGAGAATCCCCTCTTGAACGTGCGGTGCTTCTGGGACACGAGAATATCGTGCGAATTTTTTTGAAATACGGGGCTAATCTTGATGCCTATGGAAGGAGGGGAAGCATCTTGCATGCAGCGGCTCGGAGTCGTAACGAAAATATGATTCAATTCATGCTTGGACTAGGGGCTAAAGTAATTGAGGCTAAAACCAAGTACGGGAGCGTCCTACAATTAGCTCACCCTCGAGACTATCAGCGACTTATCGAACAAGGAGCAGACGTCAATGCTTGGGGACGCAGATACGGAACTACATTACAAGCTGCAGTTGTTAGAGTATTTACCTCTTCAAATAATTTCGCGACTGAAGAAGAGATTTTAGAATCCGTCGATTTCCTGATAAAAGCTGGGGCGAACGTTAATGCGACGGGCGGTCCTTATGGTAGCCCTCTGCAAGCCGCGTCTCGTAGGGGATTTGAATCTATTGTTGCTCTACTTCTTCGACATGGTGCTTCGCCAAACACAAAGGGTGGCCGTTATGGGGATGCTCTTCAAGCGGCAGCGTATATTGGAAACGAGTTTGTGGCCGAGATGCTGATTAGTAGCGGTGCTGATGTGAATAACGAGGGGGGTTTGTACGGCACAGCACTACAAGCGGCAGCATATAACGGAAATGAGTTTGTGGTCGAGATGCTGATCGGCCATGGCGCTGATGTGAACCAGAAGGGCGGCTTATACCACACTGCACTCCAGGCCGCTGCATTTCGGGGCCACGAGGCTGTAGTCAAGCTTCTTCTTGAGCATGGAGCAGATATAGCCGCTCGGGGAGGAGAATACCACAATGTTCTAAGAGCAGCACGGCAAAGTGGATTGAAGAGGTATAGAACTGTAGAGATGATTCTATTGAGCCATGGAGCAACTGACGACTATGACGACAACGGTAAAGATGATATGAGTGACGATCATGACAATGGCAATAGCAATGGCGATAATGATGATGGTTATGATAGCGATGAAAGCTGCTATAGCGATCTGTCCACTTATATGTGTTAGAGATGAGATATGAAGAAGTGATATGGCATTATGCTGCTCCATATCGGCATCTTGAGCGTCTTTTCTTGGTATCTTTCTTAATGGCTAGAATGTATTGTTACTTCTTATAATTCTACTTTGAAGGAACGGAAAGTGGTGGGCATTCAGTGGTGGCCACTTGGATTATTCGTTCTGAGAGACTTGTTCATGTAACTTTCTGGACATTGACTTATCGTACCTATTTCATCCTCCCTACTAATTTGAACTCAAGTTGGTGATCAGAGTGGCTTTCTAAGAAGCGTGTTAGGGAAGAACTGGAGCAAAGTATTAAATAATTACATCTTGCTGAATTTCTCTTCCTTATCATCACTCACTCTAGTCGCCATTACACACAATCATTGAATCTATATCTACACTCGCAAGAAGTTACCATTATACGATCGAATCCATATTTGCAGTCTCTAGAAAGTATCACAAATTAAAAGAAACGAAATGGCACCTCAACTTCTCAATATATCATCTATTGGCACTGTCTTCGGTAGTGGGCCTATCAGCCCAGAGCAGCTAAGAGAACTGGCAGCTTTGCTCCCGGCAATCGCGCATCCCTTTCTGCACCCCCAGGCATGCCGAAGTATGCTCGTCTGGACATCTGCCTTTAACTTGTTGGTTTATTTTATAGACTTCACTTAGTGGGCTGATATGTTTTCATACGTTCATATACGATATTGGCTAGTCGTTCTAATGGGTTTCTCCTCTCTCCATTGGCGCTGGGGGTGTTTCAGGTGTGATCAAGATCGCGACATACAGCTAGGGGATTTTTAAGGGGGCGCCATTATGATATCTGGTGTCATTGCGATTCAGTCGTTTCAATTTGTGGACTACTTATCAACACAGAAGAACTACTCACATGGACTAATGTTGTTACTCTACTATTCGGTACTGTTTCCGCCGCTGCCGCTCCTCGTATTTTTGTCGCCATTTCACCAGCGTCGGTTATCTTCTATCGACTCACAACACGTCGCATTCGCTGGCTGTTTTGATTTCCCCAGGATAATAGCAAAGATGATACAGATATCAATGCCAAAAACACAGGAAATGATGCTTGTAGTATGCTTCTCTCTATCTTTGTGTGTTTGTGTGCGTCTGTGCTGGCGTTGGTGTATTTCCAGCTCAAAGGCTTTGATATGACAGAGGAGATATAGTGGAGACGGGGAAGAATTCTAAGCAAGGCGATTTCCTGGGTGTATGATGGGAGGGAGTATCTTAGTCGACATATCGTACGGATTCTTCAATGTGCTCTCGATGAGCTGTTAAACAAACTTGTACATGGACAAAGCGGAATAGAGGCTGAGAGTTCAACAACGCCATCATCTTTCAGTAGCTTAGGGCTCTTGGGTTCTCTATTTACAGTTATCTTCTATGCTTGTTGTTTAATTGAAATACCCTGGATCCGTTAATTACTTGTCATGTTTCTAATTCCGTTATTGCGAAACATGGCGTTATGGCTAGTGGCTTGCAAGTTGGATCCATTTGGTGGCGGAGCAACTCGACACTTATGGCGGAAAGGGGGAAAGGCTGCTTTATCAAAGACCTTTAATACATACCTTGTAGCAAGCTAATGCGATGATTTCATTCGTGAATGGTCTCAGGATATGTACTCCGCAGAGCTAATCGTATATACCAATATGGGGGATAGCTTCATTCGGCTTATACAAGTATTCATCCCCCACCATACCGCCGTATCTCGGCATTGAATTGGGGACAATGGAGGGAGGGGTACATACTGTACTTGGACAGCAATTGATAGGATATCACAGTCTATTTCTTAATGTTGGAAATGAAAATCAGTGTATTTTTGTATGGTTTTCACTGCTCGAAGTATTATAGGTCGCCACCTATTGCGCCGACACATACGTGGCAGCGTTATATTGGGGCTGTGTATCGATGGGCCAAGACCATAAGCCACTCTTCAACGCAGGGGAGTGGAGATGACATTGAGCTTTGGTGTGTGTTGGCTTACCTCGGACCAGATTAGTTTATATAACGGCCTACTTTGATTTTCTAGATTCAATTTCTCCCATTAGAATCAGACATCACGACACAATTTACCATCCAGTATAACTCACTTCGAAAAGCACATCATGAGCGGCTACAACTATCAAGACAACAAGTATCAGGATAATAACTATCCACCTCATCAGGGAGGCCACCGACCTGGTGAATCTGGACTAGCAGGCTCCTATTACGAGGGAGCCTCGGCCGAACAGCAGCAGTACCGTACGCAGCATCAACAACCTCCTCCACCGTACGGCCAAGAACCTCAGGGCTATCAAAACCAAAACTACGGCGAAAATCGTGAAGATGGCGACCGAGGTTTGATGGGCGCACTGGCTGGTGGTGCAGCCGGAGCCTTTGGCGGTGCCAAGTTTGGAGGCCAAGCGACAGGACATGCCAAGACGAGTGGTATTGTTGGTGCCATTGCCGGTGCCATTGCTGGGTCTAAGCTGCAAGACGGGGTATCCGACTGGAAAGAAGAACGACACGAGGAAAAACAAGAGGCAGAGAGGTGGAAGGCGGAAGAGAGAAGAAGACATGAAGAGCAGAGATACGAGCAGCATGGCCGTCGTGGCTCTCGTAGCCGTTCTCGCAGTCGCTCTCGTAGCCATTCCCGCCGCCGCTCTCGCAGTCGATCTAGCAGTAGTAGCAGTCACTCTTCGCATCATCGTCGCCGTGGCTCTGGCTCGAGGTCACGCGGTCATCGCACCGTTACGGTTCAGCAGGGAGACACGCTTCGTGCTATTGCTGCCAGGTTTGACTGCTCGTATGAGGAGCTTGCGAGACATAATGATATTAGTAACCCTGATCTGATTTATCCGGGTCAGGTTCTTAGGGTTCCTAGTTGGTGAAGCAATTTCTGCTTCGGCTGAAGGCTGGATCGTTGAGCCCTTAGTGCTTGTTGGTGTCTTTGGCTAGGTTTTGCCTTAGGAAACTCCGCTTAATCTCCATAGCGGAAATAGTATACTGTGTATGCAGCAAAATAAATATGCTATAAACGTCAACTGATTGCGGCTCCCATTTGTGTCTCATACCAGTTGATGGCTTTATTCTTGTTCATTCTCCAGGGTACCGCTATACTATATCTAAGGCAGAGATGAATGTAGCTTCAGATCGTGAACCCCCAGCTAGGCTCTATATTATATAGCGGCTTGGATGTTTGGAATCTTGGACAGGAGTCGTGGACTCATTGTCTAGTCACACAAACGGCAATCCAAGTGTGTAAAGGTAGAGACAGTAGTCTCGAGATTCTATCTGCAGGTGACTTATGAGGAATTTCACTTGCCGTCGAGTGAACAGTTGCCAAATGATTAAGTACCAGCCATTTGCAGCTATAACGCGATGGTGTGTTATATATTACACAGATTCTTACCTATATAATAGAAGCATCAATCTTATGGCACGCTTTCTCTGCCACCTCAATTAATCGCAGCATAGTCTCGGCTATATCCAGAAGCTTAGGATGATTATGATATATCTCTTCTTTTATCCAGGCTCATAAGTTCTTAATTGAGTTGAAGCCTTTTATCAGAGCAGTTGTATATAAAGACGCGTTATTGTGCAATAAAAATAATAATCATAAGATTCAAGGAAGTCAGGCAGGAAGGAAGGAAGGAAGAGTATAGGTTAACAATACCTTGGCCATCAACGCGTCTTTTAAGCTCTACTAAACCCATACCGCTTCCTCGGGGCCAAAGGCGGCCTAGAACATCTATTTGACAACACCTTGTTTCCTTATTGTTTATACATACCGTCGCTCAAGCTGCTCTTGCGGCCGCAAGAAGGTCTATTTAGGCCGCCGGCCATGGTCCGGCCTCATCTAACTATACGCTCAGCACTCCATTTGACACGAGGCCATTCGGCAACAGTCCAATTTACTAACAAGGTAAAACAAGAGGCAAACTTTAGATACTGTATAGCTAATCTCCATTTAAACTAGAAAGCAGTCCAAGAGTGTATACGCACGGGGATATAAGATATATTTATGACATCTATCTAATGAGAGAAATAGAAACGAGGTCAATTTGACATGCTAACCCAAAGCCTAATTCTCCTCGTCCTGAGACACCTTATCCGGAGCATCGTCTGACTTACCATTCGCCTCTTCATTTCCCCACTCGCTGAACATCTCCAGTGTACTCTTAGGAAGGGAAGTGGAAGCCAGATCCCGAGCTGTCTTCCCGTCGACATCACGAGCCATCGGGTCAACCCCCTTCTGAATCAGATATCTCCACCTCCACTCCGTTCTGCGTCCACACCAACCGGGGATTTGGACGACATTATGCAGCAATGTTCTTCCCAACTTGTCTCGAACCGTCCAGTCAGTTCCCAATTTATCAAACTTTCCAAAAAGCTCCACATCTACGGACTCCATGTCGAAAGAAGAGTTATAAGGCCGACGGTAATAGGTCTCATCTTTAAGCCATTCTTCCCTGCGCCAGCTATAACCAAGCATGATCAGGATTGGCGTTTGTCCAAGATTGTTAGGCGTATCAATGTATTTGGCGCATTGATACTTATCGAGTAGCATATAAAAGAGCTTTCGACGGCGCTCCCCAAAGTCTATAGCGTCTAAGAAGCCATCTGCAAGATAGTGAAGCACGGTGTTGCCGTTCGCGTCACGGGCATGTGCGTTGGCTCCAGCTTCGAGCAAGTCGTGGACACAGTTCTCAGGCGATGTGATGTCAGTGAGATCTGAGAGAGTTACGTACCGCCATAAGCGTCTCAGTGCCGTGTGAATCGGGCACATCCCGTTGTGGTCCGCTTGGTTGATGAGAGATGGAAATCGAGCAATTAAATAGCGTAAGGATTGACGGATCGCCGGCGGATCATGGCCATGTTTCTCGTGTGCTTCTAATAGCTGGTGCAAAGCATTTTTCCCTTGATTGTCCGTCACCAATGGGTCCGCACCTAGGTTCAACAACGCTTGTATTGTTGTACAGGGCAGAGCTCCTTCAGCGCAGGGTATCGAATAGGTACCAGGAGGAATCACTGGACAAGGATCATTATTATGATATATATTTGGGTTCGAGTAACGATCTTTATGTAAATCATCGCCAAGCCGCGCATCCGCTCCACCCTTAGCGCGACAGGCTGATAGGAAAAGTGTGCGCCCCTGAGGATCGCGATGCTCCAGCTGCAGATTTTTCATGAATTCGTGACAGTCGAGAAATGGTTTGAAAAAAAAGTCGTCTTCTAAAATGGCATTGATAACGCTACGAAGGGCAAAGTCGAGACACAATATCGGAGGTATTCTTCCAACATGATCACTCCCGAGTACTCTTTCAATCCTCTCTTGCTGCCACACATCGGCAGCAATCCACGGATCTTCTTCTGGACCAGTTTCCTCTCCGGGGAATAACGGGCGGCGGAACAATTGGGAATAACCTGGCTCTGCCAACTGCTCAGCGAAAGTGGCGTATGGATCTGCGCCATGGCGTAGAAGTGATCTGATCATGTTCTCCGCGTCTTTTCGATGCTTTTCACTAAATGGAGTTCCGGCGGCCATATGAAGAGGGAAATATCCACCCCACTCTGAGTAAACAAACCGATCCGGATCTCTGTCGAGCCAGTCATGTTCAGCCCAGTCATATTTACCTTGAGGCATCACATCCTCGGCTTTAGCGAAGCGCCGATTTGGGTCAACGCCAGCAGACAGTAGCAGATTAACTACCTTTGGCCTCCGCCAATACACAGCACCCCATAGGATGGAAGGCGAGATAGGTTCACCACTTTCAATGAGCTGTTTGATGTGATCTTCCTCAGTTTCCTTGCGTAGTTTTCTTTCTTTTTGCCTCAAATGCCTATAACAATATGGAGTGTAGGTCTCTGAAATATCCTCTGAAGCCTCCGAATCACTGTCACAGTCCGTCATGGAGAATTCCATAGTAAATGGATCTGGTCTGGGATTTGAAGCCATAAAAATTAGGTAAGATGGCGTGTGAAATGGAGGTAGAAGATGTGTTTGTAGACAATTTATTCTGGCTTGAAATGTTGGGCCGAAGCTCGGTTTAAGTAGGTAAGTGTCTGCCTGATAGTGGTCATAGCGTTGGACCTTTGAAGAGGAGAGGGGAGAGAGAAAACTGTCTCAGAATGGGAGAAGCCGTGTTATAATTGGCTGACTGAAGCTCTGAGTCACACAGACTAACAATACAATTGTTGTTTGCCTCCCTGCTATTGATGGGATATTGGGTGGTAGGTGCGTCACCTTCAGAGTGCGCGTATGGAGTATATCTATGTATTTATTGTTTAGGAATGAATAGGAATGAATAGGAATGAATAGGTAGCTACTTATTAGATACTAATAATACTTAATAATCAACGAGTAGTACTTAGCCTATCATACAAATGATCTTCTTTGGAGGAGGGGGGGGAGGAGGGGGGATTTGGTGGTTAATCCAGAAACAGCCACTTCTGCCATACTTGATGATGTAGATATAAGAGCACAACAATCCTTGGACACGGACAGCACAGCTAGTAAGGATATGACATAAGGAAATTTCAAATCTAGGTACTAGGTATCTATATAGCCGAACATAAGTGAACTAGAAAATTGACAAAAGAACAGATAGACAGATAGACAGATATGTGAGCATCTCATCCATCAGCCTCCTTGGAACTTCACACCACAAAGCCAAGCTTCCGAGCCTTTACCCTCATAGACTTGGCAGCTTTAGGAAATTTCGAGCCCAGCTCGGTCAGACGATTGTGCCTCTTTAAATCACGGGGTAACCTCCGCGTGCACCCTGTTGCCGACGATGATACCTTGGCCGCAATATAAGCTTTTTTGTGCGCCTCGTTGAATTTCACCTTTTTCCCGTCCTTCACTCTTTCAATTGCCATAAAAGCGTCGTTGGCTTTCTTCAATTCACCTTCAAATCCCTCTATCTTCCCCTCGTAAGCATTGATTGTTTCGTCGAAATCGATCATTGACACCTTTTGCGGCTTCGGTATCCATTTCACGACTTTGTTCTTGCCCTCGCCTTCCTCTTGTTTATCCTTATCTACTTTAGGCGTGTCTATTTCCTTCATCTTAATTGTGAACTTGGAATCACTCCCTTGGAAGAAATTTTCTTGAAAGTATTTTTCAATGAACTTGCGCCTGTATTTGTCCTGGTCTTTCCCTCGAAGGACACTGACGTAGAATACCGCCTTCTTACCCCATTTAACGATTCTATCCGCATCTGCTGATTTAACTGGCTTGTCTGCGTTTCGAAGTTCTTCCACCTTCGTTGCTAGAGCTCCGATAGGATCGCCCACAGACGAAAGGGCATCGTAAAAGTCCGACTTGCTGGGCATTAGCTTGCGTACGTCGATCTCGCCGTCCAGACGCTCGCCGGTATCGAATTCAGCATTCCCTATTCTCCCGATGAAATCACCAAAGGCGGAGGGTTTATCAGGGTCTGAGAGTTTGGCAATCGTTATATCTCGTAAATATTTGGTCGGCTTTTCGTCGCCCTCTTTTTTCGGCGCCCAAATGCTGTGGTATGTAAAGTTAGTAAACCTCGCGCAGACCAAAGAGATGGGATCGTACTGCAGTGCAAGTTCATTAAATTTACACCGTTTACCCAGGCCTGGTACCGACCGGGTTCCAATACAGTCAGGGGCAATAGTAAATTTCGTCGACTTGTCGAAATCCCACATTTGTTCTTCTGCGAGATACGCAACATAATATGCGGCTCTAAGATGGGTAGTTAGAAATGGAATGGAAAGCGATCCGTATACGATAAGAGGTTGAGTCCTCATGGGATGCGGCGAGACACACCTTTCTGCGATACCACGCTCTCCATAGGCATAAGATTGTTGTATGAAGAAGGAGGAAAATACAGCTAAGACGAGCCATAGGACATCCATGGTGGAATGATATATACCCAACACTGGCGGTTGACGTCGAATTGTGAAAGACAGCAACAAGTTATAATAAGACAATGAGATATTTATTAGGAAAGTTACGCAATTAACAAAATTGTCTATCTGAGCGAAGGGCTGCTGGTTGACAGCTTTTATTACTTTTCTCTGTCGAAGAGCAGTTTATGTAGCTTTATCGCCGTAGCTATGACAATCTAGACATTGAATGTAAACTGAGTTGGCTCGGATATTCCCAAAAGTGGCAACCAGGAGAAAGCAAACGTTTCATGCCCTGAATACTTTGTTTTCTTCATGCCATAAATTCAAAATTCGTGTTTGTATTAGAATCGGATGGGAAAACAGGTGAGCCGCAAGTAATCGCGTGCAGAGTCCTCATCTGGCCACCCTCATTGCTAGCAAAGCCCCCTTTAATACGACTTTAGACTCTAATACTTACTTACACAAACAATCATGCTAGATGGGGAGTTATCTAGAGCAAGCTTTATCCTTCATCTGATACGTACATACGGCATCATTGAACATAAATAAACTATGCATTACTGGCACTTACTTATTTAGGTAAATACGGGATGCCAGGCTGCTATATATTAGATGTCAACGGGCCTATTATAATCGAAGCGTATTTCTAAACTTATATATTCTCATAGACATATCTAAAGATCAAAGGTGCAAGTTAAGGGCTAGATCAGGCTATGGTATGGGCAAAAAGCGTCCTTGATGAATACTATTTCCTCAAGCAATCACATGCGGAACCTATAACAAACAAAACGAAGGTGAAATAGTGTATTGTGACTCTGTTTGTTTTTATTAATATTATTGATAAGAGGCATGTGATAATTTTAGGTCTATGCACGGAACGCAAACAGAGGATCTCAAGGCTCTCGGCCTCGCCTACTCTTCTCGAAACAAACAGACTCAAAACACTCCCATGCTCGCCACGTGATTCTTTCGAATACCGAAAGGGTATCTACAAAGGCACAAACATAAATATTAATAATGGAGACAATGCTTCGGCGTTTTCCGAGTGAGTGGCAAACGCGGGAGGGGATAGGACAATGTGACTATTCTCGGCAATTAAAGGACATGGGAGAGTGTTTGTCCTCTAAGCCACCCATCCCCCCCAGTCTGGATGCTATGATATGGAGAGAGGATAACATCATGATTCTATCATGAAAATGTTTACCTAAGTGGTTATGGGGGGAAAAATTGATGAATTGTTCTCTAAGCACACAGTTCTTTATCTTTTATGTAGCATATATCTCTTACTGCTATCGCCACATCAAGTTTATATTCTCACAACATTTCATCTCCCCTTTCTGCCTATTAGCTGTATTTCCCACTCTTCATTGCTTTTGTAGCCCATTATTACATCTGTTGCTTCAACTTCATATCACCGTTTTTGTCTTCATCCTATATGCGTATACCGTTGTTCGCTATGCTCTGGGGCTTTCTGGCCCTGGGCATGGCTCCAGGTATTATAACTGCCAATGCTATCCACAATACCTACTCGGCTCTACGCTGTCCTGCAAATTGCCATAGTACGCTAGAAAAATGGAACGTCTATTCTTCACTCGATTCTCTCGAGATTTGTGATCGGCCACTTCTCCTAGATTTTGCCATCCACACTCCTTTGGAAGACAAAAATTCTATGGTGAAGGTGAGAACATGTACAATGAATGATGATGTTCCTCGTTCAAGCTTTCCTGTCGATACTACAGCCGAGCAATTTGATCCAGTTTCACCGACTTGTTTCCCGGTAGATGAGTCCAAGGTTTCCCTTGATTTATTCGTCAGCCAAGAGGATGGCTCTGCTACTATGGATGACTTGTGGAGTGCTATTTACCTCACACAGAAGAAGTTGACAGATTATGTGCATTGTGAAATCACATTTCTCACTGGGTATAATAAACAAGCTGTCGTTGCAGTCTATACCGGTGCCGCCATCGAAAAATCAAAAACCCTCCCCAACGTCATGCATCTCCTACACGAACGCTTTGAAATGACGGATGCATCTAGACCACCAAGGAACATGCACCTTCAGTTATGTGACGAAAGTCGCAATGGTGACCACATACTTGGTGTGGCTATCAATACTGCAGGAAATATATCCGCCGTCCAGGAAATTATCCAGGAGTGGAGTCGTGCTGCTTGCGTTAGCGATCGAGAAGGGCATTCAACAAAGCTACGTGATGTCAGAATATACGAGGCCTCTATATCCGATAATCCAAACATTAAATCTATTGAATCGACCCATATACGCAGTTTTCAACCTCTAGCTAGGGCACAAATTCCGAATAGCTGCAGGACGACTACGGTGGCGTCGGGAGACTCGTGCAGCTTTTTAGCTAAGAAATGCGGCATCTCCGGAGCAGATCTTGCTAAATACAATCCTTCAAAGACCTTCTGTTCTAGCTTACGACCGGGACAGATGATTTGCTGTTCAAAGGGAGGCCTGCCAGATATTACACCCAAACCTCACGCAGACGGCGGCTGTGCCTCTTACATCACCAAGTCTGGTGATGACTGCTCACGTATTGCTGCATCCAACGGCTTGAAAACAAATCAACTGGAGGAATTTAACGATAAGATTACTTGGGGCTGGAGCGGCTGCAAAAATATCGCAATTGGAATCAATATATGCCTTAGCAAAGGAACTCCTCCCCTTCCAGCACCCGTGAGCAATGCCGTGTGTGGTCCGCTTGTTCCAGGTACGAAGAAGCCTTCTGTAGGGCAAAAGCTCGAGAATTCGAACCCTTGCCCCCTCAACAGCTGTTGCAACATTTGGGGACAATGTGGAACAACGTCAGATTATTGCACTCCAGCTGTTGGCCCCAGAGGCAACCCTGGCACGGCTCCACCAGGGAAGAATGGCTGTATATCTAACTGCGGCATGTCCATAGTGAATAAGTAAGTTTTCACCTTTCAATACTTGGGTTGTGGTATGCGAGTGTCTAACAATGTTCTTCCTTTAGTGCCACTCCGCCGCTGTCCTTCATCAAGGTTGCGTATTACGAGTCGTGGAATTGGGATCGCCCATGCCTAAACTACAGGGCCGACAACATTAGAGACACAGACTATACACACGTTCACTGGGCTTTTGCTTCGATCGACAACAACTTTGAAGTCACTGTTAACGACACCTACAAGCAACTAGATGATTTTCTCCAGCTTCCTCAGCAGCGCATTCTTTCATTTGGTGGCTGGGGCTTTTCAACATCTATTGCGACATACGACAAACTCCGCCAGGCCATGTATCCAGGCAATGTAGACAAATTCGTGGATAGTATCATCAGATATCTCAACAAATCAGGGTTTGACGGCATTGACATCGATTGGGAGTATCCAGGGGTAAGTTATTCCACACAGAGATCTCTCTGTCTAATTGATCTCGATAACTAAGAAGCAGTAGGCACCAGACATCCCTCAAATCCCACCTGGCCTGAAATCAGATGGACCCAACTACCTAGCTTTCCTTAAAAAACTCCGAGCCAAATTGCCTCCGTCAAAAACTCTATCCATAGCGGCACCGGCTTCGTTCTGGTACTTGAAGTCATTTCCCATCGCAGAAATGGCCAACTTTGTAGACTATATTGTATATATGACTTATGATCTTCATGGTATGTACTCAGTGTTCAATTCTAACCACTGATTCCGTGCCTCCACAGAACTCTTCTATTTTTCCTGAGTGCTCATATTTCTCTAATTTTTAGGTCAATGGGACTACAACAATCACTGGGCCCAAGATGGCTGCCCTTCAGGGAGTTGTTTACGTGGCCATGGTTCGTTTCTACTCTTACCCTTCACTTCAACGTTCTATTAGGCACAGTATCTAACATAGATTTTTTTTGTCTAGCCAATTTGACAGAAACGCTCAACGCATTGGCTATGAGTAAGTATATCTAAGGCATAACGCTGAACACTTATGACTAACAACATGTATCATAGTAACAAAAGCAGGCGTGCATTCCAATAAAATTGTTATAGGGCTGCCGAGCTATGGCAGATCATTTGGTATGGTTAACAGAGCTGCCTGTGAAAAGAATCTAAACGATCCTGCATGCAGATTCAAGGGCCCCAACTCAACAGCTACTCCCGGGGAATGCACAGGAACTGCTGGCTATATCTCCAATGCCGAGCTTGAGGAAATTTTCAATTTAGATGATAACGATACTCGTATTGCTTACGATTGGCAGAGCGACACAACCATGGTTTTTTACGAATCTAATTGGGTGTCCTATCTGCCAGACGATTCCAAAGTCCGTCGGATACTCCGCTATCAGGAAGCGAATTTTCGCGGAACGGTGGACTGGGCTATTGACCTTCAGAAATACACAGACGACAGTCTCGATCCAGATGGCGATGATGAAATCCTTCCAGATACAGAGCCTCTTCCTCCGTGTAGTGATGAGTATAACACAATGGAAGAGCTGGATGCGGCTGCCGGGGAAATCCCCCAACATTGTGTGACACTTTACACTCTAGCCACGCTTAACAGCCTCCTCAAGGAAAGCATAAGCAATTATACAGACATGATGGCTAATGGCTACGACGGCAAATTCAAGACTTATGCTGAATCTGTTGCAGCGCAAGCAGGGAACACTCTTCGCGACTGGATCAATAACAATGGAACCAAATATTTCACGTGTACCGTTACCGAGACTGCGATTTGCTGTGACGCATGCAAGTCTAATCAGAGGCGGCCCAGCGAGTGCGATTATTGTTTCAATGATAGTTGCTATCATTCTGTTCACTCTGGCGATTTTGGCCCGTCTACACAAGTTCTGCGCATAAAAAATTACAACGAATCAGAACCCTGTCCACCAGATTACTCCAAACGGGGTTATGGGACAGATGACCCATACGATCAGTCAGTGTACTGGACTTTTTCAAATGACACTGGCTTTTATGCGGATTTGGAATCAGATACAGGCATTTCCAAGAACAAAACAAAAATTGGTAGCTATAATCGTGGAAATAGCTGCGCACCATCGTCCAAGCCGGATGACTCCTGTTGGGGTAATGGTTACGACTATAATGTTCCCGTGATTAATGGATATTCTGCTTCGGACGTCGCCAATCCTAAGAAAATAATAGAGAAGGGCCTCGAAAATGCGCAAACGCTTGGGCCGCAGATTGATGGCGTCATCACCACTCTCACATTTGATGGTTGGGTTGACAGCGGACCCGATCTGATCGATAGCCTAAGCTTACCTATTTTCATGATTGCCTCTGCTATAGAAAAGATGGCCTTGGTAGAAACCATTGCAGATAAGATTGAAGAAGAGAAGAGGAAAGCATTCATCCTCGAGTTCCTGTCAGCAATCTTTCTCTTCATCCCAATCGTTGGAGAGGTCATAGGCTCTGTAGCCGAGTTGGCCGATGTGGGAGCTATACTGAGCATGCTTGGTGCCGCAGGCAATGCCGGCATGGACATTTATACCGTTGTTGATGATCCACACAACGCACCGTTGGCCATTTTTGATCTCATTCTGAGCCCGTTTGCAATTGGGGATATAGCCAAGATCAATAAGGCAGCGAACATCCGACGAGGAATGAACGCGGAAGATGTGGCTAAGCTGGGTGACAGTGTTAAATCAAGGATGGAAACTATTGACAAAGTTAAGGGTAAATGCCCCGTGGCACGATAATGAAAAATACAATAAAGATTTTAGTGGGATGGGGATGTATAGGTAAGTTGGGCTAAGCAGGAGTAGGATATGGGTGGAGAGATAGGGATATTCAATTTCTCTTATTATATAGATAGATTTCATTCATTTTACTTAGTTGTTTGTTTGTTTGTTTGTTTGTTTGGGAATAGAGACTTGGAATAATTTTGTATAGCTGGATCTTACGTTTCGATAGTTTAGTAGATTACCAATGCCATGGATAGAAGATCAATTGTAGACTACTGTACTGTGGCTGCTTGAATAGCTCTTGAAGAACTCCTGACGTTATAATAAAAATGGCATAGTGAATTGTGACTTGATAACTCGTACCGCACTATTTACTTGGGATACATATTACAGAGTGCAAGGAGCTTTTGCAAGCTTGCTCATGTACCAGACTTGGACTGAGATTCTTTGTATAGACTAATTCTCCACACATAAAAGCGTTCTTACTCCAAGTTACAGAACACATACTACACTACTGCCTCATGCTTAGAAGGTACTCCTACAACGCCCAACCTCGCGAGTATACTAAGCCCCATCCACTCTCCCAGAATCAAGCCAACAAGAGGCAGATTAGTAGTCATGTGGATGATCACTGTCGAACACCGGCTGTTGTGTTATTCTTGCCTTTTTTAGAGCCTGTTCAAGTTATTATTTGTATGACTCAAGTCCCAATGGTCAATACATTGATAAACTGGACATCAAACCATTCCAGAAAGCCCCGCATATCCTTTTGACAGGTCATAGGCTTTAGAAAGCATAGGCGACGGGGCAAACTTCCAGGATGGGCGGTAAACCATCAACAGATGTGTTGACACTGGCTTCTTTAGCGACAGCCACTTTTTATATGTCGGTCAATTATATATAGATCGGTCGAGATGTAACCTAAGATTACGAGGCATGGTGCAGTTGTATTGTCTTAGTAGGAGTAAAGATCGCCTCCATATCTTAAGGGTCATTACATTTCGGGGCTGAACTGAACACGGTGGCCATTTTTAGAACAGTAACTTTATAAGCAAACCGACCATTTTTCAAGCAAATTAAGCGCTTGAGTATGTGGCACTACAGATGTTGGTCGATAATTCAGTCATGAGAGGAATATACGCACCTGACAGGATACCTCGACCAAATGCTCATGATCTATATATAAGTCCGATTTAAGTGGACTATTGAGATCACATCATGAAAGCAAGTCTCGTTTCCCATAGATAAACCACTTGTAACTTGACCTAGTGGCTGTTTTCGTATATAGAAACTTGCTTGCTTTTTTGTCCAAGATTGTCAGACGATAGGGTTATAAGAAGAGTGAAGGGATTCTTTAGGATAGAAGTCTAGGCAGACTAACTGCTAGTTCACAGCATAATCGCTTTCAATGACAAGCTTAATGACTGTACTTATCTCTGCCTTCCCTCCCTAAAGTGTAGTATGTCAAAAACGTGCCTCAGGCACTTAACAGGAGCCACGTGTGGACGAGAGCTCCGGAGGCCGGCCGGTCTAAACGGGCTCGGACCCGGAAGGGTTCTGTCTCGAGGAACGGACCTCCTCGGAGGCTGTATTGGACTTCTAGAAGGACTCTTCAGAGGATAGCTAGGGCATTGCTAGGGTCTAGCCAATACTCCTAGGAATAGCCTCTTTTCTCTTCCTTTAAGAATTAATCTTGCAATACAACTACTATCAAGAACACCTACCTAACTGATCCAATTTCCCTTTACGGAAATAGCATGACTCCGTTCCCCACTGTGTGTTATGACTAAGCAGTTGACCAATCGGTAGCGTTCTTCTAGGAGCGCGCTAAGCCTATTCTGACAATTTAAAAAAACGTTTTAAGATAAGCATCTATTTCGGTCCCCCCTCGATCGCAGATCAGTGGCCCACCAGCGGCCCGTGGCGGCCCTCTTAAACACATTGGCGATGATCACTTCCACCAAAACCTCCATATCATCACTACGTATTTTCAGCAAAGCTCAAATTTTCCAAGACTCTCGATGCCCCACATTCCCGACATGAGCAGCAACTTATCTCCTATTCTAGCAAACATGGCCCAAGACACTTTCTTTATAGTATAGCGATATCCTTTGCTGCTAAAAGGTCGATGCAAACCTTAATATCATGTAAGATGTTGCTCCTGTCAGCACTTTTAGCAGCATTATTCACCAAGAATACCAACGAGCAAGTCATGGCCAGAAAGATTGTGTCGACTTGTCGTACGAATCGGGGACGTCGCGTACTACATGCATCCACTCTATTGGATCCCCCAGACTATCCATTTTGAGATTTGGGGAGACGTTCGCCTTCGCTCGGACCCGGACTCAATACTCCATCCATGGTTGTAAGCTAGACTGGGTATTGGTCTTGCAGCGGGTGTGTGTGTTATGTTGATTTTGAAGCATCTTGCGATAAGTCAATCGGTCCACAGTTGTGGCTATATTGCCTTGTGATGTTTAACCTAGCTGTGTGTTTATACTTATTGTACGTGTGTCCAATTTTCTTGGTCCAGATGATCTGGCTTTGATCTTGTTAAACCTTAATCTTATGCTTTGCGGCTTCTGCCCTTAGCGATTTCGCTTCACAGTATCTGCTGCCAGCAACCTAACCCTTTCAGCTTAAGGGTTGTGTGTGGGCCTTTCTTAAACCATAATTTTCAAACCTTTTATACTATTATAAATTCAAACTCTATGATTAGAACTATATCTAATGAAACATTCTTGCTAAGATATAAGCGATATGTTGCGGTGAATCCATTCACAAACTGTGAGGTTTTGAGTTGCTTCATATAATTCAGCTGCTCCCACTCGCTTTTCAGGTTTAGGTTCAAGCATCCGGTAGATTAGTACAAAAAGCTCGGCATCTTTCGGTTGCACAGGCAGCGTATTAGCAAGCTGAGATCTTACCTTTCTGATATCCTGTAGCCAGGATTTCATCTTTTTATTTTCCTCATGTCCTGGGATTAACGCTTGATTAATAAGCCATCCAGTGCCACTTGGCATATTGACTTTCTTGGTAATATAGAGCATTGTAATGCCAAGAGCCCAGATATCCCCAGCGAAACTAGACCTACCATCACTCATAAATTCTGGAGGCAAAAAATGGGGTGTTCCGCCTGCCCCATGGCTTTTATATTTATAGCTTGATAACTCGAAATCGAAGAGTACAGCACCGCGGTGACGAGAAAAGGCAATATTGCTTGGTTTTATATCATGATGAATGACTTTCTGAGCCTTCAAGTACTTCAGAGCAGATGACATTTGCCGCAAGACGGTTAAGGAGTCATGAAGTGGAAAAGGCGTCTCATAGCTTGCAAGTGTAAGAGGGAGAAGCTCTTGGTATATCGTAAGTGTACGACCATCAATACCCATTATTTTCACAATGTTTTCCTGTGGTTCGTTTAGTTCAAGCCATTAAAGTAAATGGGGAAACTGCTCACATGGTTGAGTTGTTTAAGAAATGTCGTCTCTCTCGTCCATCTCTCCGCACTCTCAGTGATAGAGGCTCGATCTTGGGGGAATGTTTTTGCAACTACTATGCCGGAAAGTTTTGAATGCAAACACTTGAAAACGACTGATCTTCTGTTGCGCACTATATGCTCAAGAATTTGCAGGCGATATGTTGGTCCAACTGCAGCCTCGGCACAAATGGAGGCTGCGTCTCCTGGGTTAAGATCTGAAATCGCAGCGGAAGCTTTATCAATCACAGTGTCGTGAGGATTCAGTATGTTTCCGTTGGCTCCTTTTAGGCGCCTCGCTCTTTCGTCACCTTCTAGATCGTTTGTAGGCGCTCTTTTCCTTAGGCCTTTAGCAGGCCTTTCGCGTTGGAGGTTGATGGTGAACAGTCTTTTGCGCACTATGATATTGATGGTATTGAAATAACCAAAGACCCCTGAAACGCTCCATTGGCCGGGGGGTATATAACGAGTTTCATGAGTTTGGAGGCTTTGTTTGGGAAGTTTATTCTCAAGGTCAGTGAGTATAACGCCTGGATTAGCTGGGCCCTTCAATTTAAACCAACACCCATCACTTGTCGGATTAAAGACAATCTGCAGTTCAAACAAACCAACGCCTGGAGTCTGATGCTTAGTCAGAAGAGGAAGTATGACATCAGCATTCGCTTCGCTTTGGACAACAGCATATAGATCGTTTTGGCTTGGGACAGCGGGAGGCTGACCATAGCGATCTGCCGTACTCTGGAGGAGGATAGCAGGATACCCTTTCAAAAGCTGGCGACTGCTGGGAGGATATGCAATAACTAGCCGAGCATTAGGCTGGAAGAAATTGTTTGAAAGGTTAAGAATATCAATATCAGATGATTGAGAGTCGGCAGGCTGAGGCTTTGGAGACGAGAGATGGGTATCTGGAAGAGAGTCGGCAGGCTGGGGATTTGGAGACCAGGGAAGAGTATCTGGGAGAGACTCGGCAGGCTGGGAATTTGAAGATCGGGGAAGAGTATCTGGAAGAGAGTCGGCAGGCTGAGAATTTGAAGATCGGGGGCGAGTATGTGGGAGAGAGTCGGCAGGCTGGGGATTTGGAGACCAGGGAAGAGTATCAGGAAGAGAGTCGGCAGGCTGAGGATTTGGAGACCAGGGAAGAGTATCTGGAAGAGAGTCTGCAGGCTGAGAATTTGAAGATCGGGGAAGAGTATCTGGGAGAGACTCGGCAGGCTGGGGATTTGGAGACCAGGGAAGAGTATCTGGGAGAGAGTCGGCAGGCTGAGGATTTGGAGACCGGGGAAGAGTATCCGGAATGTTTAATTGAGCGTCATACCACACCAAATCTGCCGCGGCAATTCCTTCGTGTGAATTAGCCGATTGAGGTGCACGAGGGGTAGCGGCGTGGATGTCTGCTCCTTCAGACACCGGCATCTTCATGCCCAGTGCCTTCTGTATACCGGCGACCACTTCCTGAGCTTTCCCCGACATCGCTTCCATATTTTTCCGCAGATCAGACACCGCCTCCAGAGTCTTCTGCCCATCGGCCGCCGCTTCCAGAGTCTTCTGCAATTCCAATGCCACTTCCAGAGCCTGCTGAAGCTTTACGCATTGTCCATACTGATCCTCAGCCGCGGGATGAGGGGATCCAGGCTGAGGTGGACATGATATGTGAGAACCACCGTGTGTTGCATCCATAGTACTTCTGTGCAGGGTTGCGTGAAAAGAATCGCTGTAATTTGTCGTTGCTTTGGCCGAATCGAATTGTTTTCCTATGTCTTCCTGAGTAGGTACAAGGAGTCGCTGTCATAAAGAGAACAAGATGTCAATTCCGCTGCATTTTATAATCACAAAATAAAGACCCAAAGAAAATATTACTAGAAATAGCGGTAAAGCAACATGACGGAATAGTATTCTAGGACGATAATACCCTGGTAAATTTTTAGGCACACCCTTGTCCCTTGCAGATAAAGTGCACAGTGTGTACGGAGTAACACAAAGGTCATAATTACTGACAGGATATTTATATTTATATACTACTATATTTATATACTACAGAGTAGTTATTGCAGCGAAGAGATCCAGGAATGGCTGACATAAATATTTATAGAAGAGAGTAGTAGCTGACTCTAGATTAGAGATAGAATAGGTCGGCGTATCTATGCATCTTAACTCTCCAGTTACTATAAGGAAGTATAAAATACTGAAAGGTAGCGGTGGTTTCTGTTATCGTGAACAAGTTTGCCATCTGGCCACAAAGTAAAGATGCAACAATCTGAATTTTCCACCACTATTGTCATTTGATCTGATGAGACAAAGTAGCATAGCATTATAATATGGATGGTACTATAAGCAATTAATAGTAAGAGTAAAGAGACTAATCTTACTTTCTGTCTTCAGGGCAGTGTGAGGTCAACTGCACCAGGATCCTTGGTTTGGTGAAGATATTTGCTACTTCCCCACGACTTCCATTGGATGTTGTCTGAGTTTGTAGTGATGTAGTCGGATAATCGATTTACGACAGTTGAATTGTAAACTACATAAGATCGCAGGTTTGACCGTAGGCTTTTGTAGTTTCTGTCACAGACTGCTGCCTGCAAAACTCCTCCAAACATTCAATCCATAACGTAGCATCACCCGCGTCTCCCATGTGTGCGCTTACCATAGGCTCCTGTGTGGGGACGTCCTCCAAGAACCGAGACCACAGCATACCATCAATCGCGTCCTCCATGTCGGTAGTCATCACAGGGCCGATCAGGGAAACAGTCCGTAAGGTCAAGAAAACCGACGTCCCCGTCCAACACCTCCCAACCCTGCCATACTAGAGTCCTTACACGTCTCATCCGGGAAATGACTAGCATCTCCAAGGAAAGGACTAAGCCCACTGGGAACGGCAATGCTAGGATGAAAGGAGGGGCCCCCCGTGTTGATATTGTAGCCGGTATCGGGTGTGTAGTTATAACAACTTAGAATTTTATAGGACTGGGTTGAAATGGGAAAGAAGTGAAGAGAGAGACAGGAATAAAAGAAATCATAAAATTCTATACATTAATATTATATATATCACATAACGTTCCCTAAGATTTCATATAAACTTCACTGCTAGGTAGTAATTTAAGACTGTATTTATTACTAAACCCTTGCAATAGTTATTTAAGCCAGTCCTTTGGGTATCATATTAAATCAGTGGCAAGTAGAGTAACAGCAAGATACCAGTCAGCGACCAGAGTATCTTGAGTTATAAGCTAGTAACGCCAGCTTGTAAGGAGAGTGACCCGAGCAATTCTATAGCGCCTCTATAGAGTGAAAGGAGTAAAACTGTAAATGGAAGGCTTATACTACAATTAGCCCTGCCAGAGTGATATGGAGACAGGAAACTGGAAATTAGGAATTGGCAGTCTCCTCAGACTACGCCGCTGCACCCAGCCCTGCCAGGATAACGACCATGTCCACAGATGGTTTCCCCAGACTACGCCGCTGCACCCAGCCCTGCCAGGATAACGACCATGTCCACAGATGGTTTCCCCAGACTACGCCGCTGCACCCAGCCCTGCCAGGATAACGACCATGTCCACAGATGGTTTCCCCAGACTACGCCGCTGCACCCAGCCCTGCCAGGATAACGACCATGTCCACAGATGGTTTCCCCAGACTACGCCGCTGCACCCAGCCCTGCCAGGATAACGACCATGTCCACAGGTTCGATTTCCCCAGACTACGCCGCTGCACCCGGCCCTGCCAGGATAACGACCATGTCCACAGATTCGATTTACCTAGACTACGCCGCTGCACCCGGCCCTGCCAGGATAACGACCATGTCCACAGGTTCGATTTCCCCAGACTACGCCGCTGCACCCGGCCCTGCCAGGATAACGACCATGTCCACAGATTCGATTTACCTAGACTACGCCGCTGCACCCGGCCCTGCCAGGATAACGACCATGTCCACAGATTCGATTTACCTAGACTACGCCGCTGCACCCGGCCCTGCCAGGATAACGACCATGTCCACAGATTCGATTTACCTAGACTACGCCGCTGCACCCGGCCCTGCCAGGATAACGACCATGTCCACAGATTCGATTTACCTAGACTACGCCGCTGCACCCGGCCCTGCCAGGATAACGACCATGTCTTCAAAGATACTCAGCTGCCAATTCCCAATCGCCAGTTTCCCGCCTGCACCCTGCCAGGATAACAACCACGCCCACAGAGATATCCAACTGCCATACGGTTTCATGTCTTGCTCCCCAGACTTGACGTGGGCTTGCCTGAATGATCCAACTCCCAAAATGTAGACTGTACTTGTCTTCTGGTAGACCTCGTATTCACGGGCCTTGGGGAATTTGACGTCTTGAGTTTCTGTGGTGCCCTCTCTCCCTTTTGACTGCTGCGCCTCTGTCTCGTATTATTCTTAATCGTAGACTTCTTTTTGACAACTCTATTGCTTGCAACTTGTTTTGAAGAAGAAGAGGCATGGGGTATTGTATTAGCGTCAGGCGTCTCCGGTCTTTGGTGCTGTTGTCTATAATGGTTAGTATTATCATCGTTATCACCTTTGCGTCTCTTCCTAGATACGCTTTGTTCTTCAATGGATGTCCGGTCAGGAGTATCACATCTAGGGCTCTTCCTAGATACGCTTTGTTCTTCAATGGATGTCCGGTCAGGAGTATCACATCTAGGGCTCTTCCTAGACATGCTCTGATCTAAGACAGATGTCGGTCCAAGCATAGAAGGGCTCTCAAGATTTCGACGCTTATAAAGGCGACCATCGTCATCGTCATTATCATCACATCTAGGTCTTTTCCTAGATGGATTGGCGGATGCTGATTCAAACGATAAAGGGCTCTTAAGCCCCTGATGCTCACGGACATGATTAAGATCATTATTATCCGGTATGGATCTCTCTTCTCTCACAGCTTGTTGATCAGAATCATTCGGAGTCAACTCAAATCGAACTCTCCTTTGAAGGATATCAGCTGATTTGGTCTTAATGCAAAGCGTGAAAAGGAGTACTTACTTTTCTTGTGGCGTAGATTGTTCAGTATTCTGTCTTCTATATTCTCCCCCAAACAACTCGCTTTCTGGAATGCTATTAGTAGTAGTGCCGTCAGACATAGGTGTTGTACATCGTTCGTGGGTAATAGTGCCTAAAAAGCCCAAAAAGCTCGCTGCCTGCTCTGGATTATGCCGGTTTTGTCCCGTGATTCGATCATGAGGATACATGTCGCAAACTTGCGTCGAGCAGTGGTCACAACCATCCAGTTGCGGACCGCAGTTACCGCAAGTGTCCAAATTCCACTTGCAGGTTGTGCAAGACAACAGTTGCGTTGAACCGCACTTGTTGCAAGAACTCGACTGACGATTAAAAGAGTCGTCTGGTTGCTTTTCGTCTACTACATCTGCTTCCCAGCCAAAGGCCAGGCCCTTCAAGAGCTGCAAAAAATCTGTAAGAGCACCAGTCGTGCTCACTGCATACGCTTTATCGCTGGCATCCTGACATGAAAAGACGTCGTGATATATAGTCTGGTAAGCAGCATTCCTCATAAATCTAAGGACTTCCTTCTCCAGCTGTCTATTCTTTTCTTCATAGATTCGCTCAAAGTCTGTTTTGTTCTTGGAAAGCTTTGCTATTTCAATTGCAGTGTCGAGATAACGATGCTGCCCTAGGATAGGGATTTTTATAGTATTGAATCGATCCCAATATGTTTCAAAAAGTACATCGGAGCTCCGCATCTCAGGCGGAACATTTTTTTGCCATTCGCAAAGATAGCTCTGACAATGAAAAGGTGATGGGGCTTCAAATGGCATTGCGTTTTGTCTGTTGTCACGGTCGTTCTCGCGGTCGTTCTCGCGGTCGTTCTCGCGGTCGTTCCCCCGGTCGTTGTCGCGGTCGTTCTCGCGGTCGTGAGAAGCAGTGTAGATGACAAAACTATCTGAGAAAAGAGACAGCAGACGCTAATTTTAAATATAGATCATATACTTCAGACAGAAGGATGTAGGTGCTCCGACAGAGTATTCATGGCATGCATGACCGAAGTCAAATGAACGCAAATGGCATGAGAACATATAAGTATCACGAGGACGTCACGTGAAGTGCAGGGTAAGGCGAAATGAACATTTGGCCCCCAAGATCCCTGAACAAGACACAGCCAAATACCGTGGAAAAAACATGTCCAATCAAAGCGAAGCACTTAGTCTCACCGCCATATGCACTCCTTGAGATAGTGAGAATACGAGTAAAATATTAGATATGCTTACTCCGTATACATTGTATATTTATTGGTTTCTTAATTTAAAAGCCAAAGACCTACCCGTAAGACAGTAATTATGATGAGCCAGTAGTTATAACGGCCAGTAAATCTTGAGTGCCGACAAGTGTTTACATATGTAACGAGATTGTTATTCGGCGGTGTGGTATAAAGAGCAAGTCATGAATATAAAAGTTAATGATCATAACGTATATTGCAGCTATTAAAAGCTAGCCCCCTCCTAGTGGCGTTAAATAATATGTAGGTCGCCTTTAATGGTCGTCTGAAATTTCAATAATAGAGATGATAATCTACAGCTATCACTACTGTTCTATTACTTTTACAATAGCTTCTCACGTATATCTTTGACTGTTAACATATGGATAAAGATTTTTAGTTCATATCTTGGCTGTCGATGGATCTTTTGTGATATTAATAGACTTAAATATTATGTAAAGGAACAGCATATTCCTAGTCATATATATATGCAACATGCTATATCAAACCCGGGGAATATAAGGATCTACTTGAGCACCAAAATAGAGAGAGACATGTTAGAGGTATAGCTGGTCGGTCATCATGCACATACTAGATAGAAAATGTACATTTCAAACGAGAGAGAATGGGGACTCTACACACGGCCATTCATAATAGCAAAGAGATAATAGCAAAGAGCGTTACTATTTATATAAATATTTAATCAGACAAAGCATTATTAAGGCCTAGCCTTCAAATTCCCAATTGTTAAGCTCACTCCCATTTCTTACTAAATCTCATCGGAGGGCTCGCTCACACTTCAACTTCCTCTTATACAGTAAGCTATAAATAGTTACGTTATATCTCTTTCTTTAGAATCACAGATATTCTCTACGCCTCCAAAATTTCAGCAACTTGATTACAAGTTAAAATGTTCTCATTATTTGGATACGAAAATCCTGCAGTACTAGCAGCCGAAAATAACACCCTAGCCAGCACCATAGCGTTTATCAGCGAGGATGATGCCCCAGCAGTTATCACGAAAGACAATGCTCTATCAGTTACTACTGAGGATAACGCTCCAGTAGCTATTATCGAGGATGATGCAGCAGTCACCACGAAAGACAATGCTCCGGCAATCACCACCGTGGATGACGCTCCAGCAGTCACCATTAAGAATATCCCAGCAGCCACTTTTGTCACTATGGAAGATAATATCCCAGCAATCACCACCGAAAGTCATGCTTTAAAACTCATACGACAAGACATAGAATTTCACTGGATTGCACGCCTAGACAATGTGAACCGGCCGCATATTTATAGACACCCCACTGCCCTGCTTTTATAGCACTAATACTTGGTTGTCTTATGTTGTTTGCTGCATACTACCGAACTTGGGATATATATGTGTGTATTAGGCATTACATGAAGGGGATAATATAAATTAATTGTGGTTATATGGAGGCTGGTTGGGACAAAGGTCGGTTTGCGAAATTAGACCCCATGTAATAGACAGTAAGCTATTTGGACTACAAATAGGCTGGTCTCTTCCTGTGAAATACCAACTTCTGCAGCAGTTTTGCTATTTATTACTACAATCCTGATACTTGATTCAAAATGCCTGCCGGAAAAAGCACCATCAACTTCCAATTTCACACATTAGACTCTATAGCTACTCGGACTTATATATTACTCACTAGTGGAGATAGAAAAAAACATAATTTACCCCAATGGAAAGGATACGCTTTTTTTCGACATAATGATTCAAATTAATGGAGAATATATTCTTGCTTTTAGAAAAAATCTTCTGGTATAATTTTTAAGAGAATGTAACGCTCTTCACAAAGAACTCAGCCTCACAATGAGAGACCAAGTTTTCTGCTCCTTTTGACTCACGTATGAGGGACAATCCTTCTCCAAGTGTTGTACTCGATTCTACAAGGCTACGTAAGAACGGTGAGGACCAAACCTTTCCTGGAACTTCCTATGCCTTTCTTTCGCCATGAAATTGCATTCTAGGAGGTGTTTTAGATAGTGATCTTCATTTGGGTCCCATGGTCGCTTATAAAGTCCCCCAATATGGGTGAGTATGGAGGAGTTGACGCGGGTAAAGAAGGAAACGACGAGGTGTCCAGCGGCGCGGACGGCAATCTATATTAGTAATTGTTGAATAGGTGTCCAACTGAGTATTTCAACCCTATCGCCATTAAGAGAATGGAGAGGATCAAGGCGTTCTTGATTTCGAATATTTAAGCTTGTTTGCTGAATTGATGTACTTGCTTCTACTTAGTCGTTGGACAGTAAGTGCAATGGGCTTGCTAAGATTGTTATCTTGAGAAAGGGGTTGTGGCTCTTGGTAGAAATGCATGAAGCCAATTGGGTGGCCTCGAGGAACTAGAATGTTCATCGCCCTTCCTAGGGCTAGGAAATAAGAATACCATATATATGGCAAAATCTTTCGATAGCGACACCGGTTATGTATAATCGTATATCCGCTCGATATGTGGCAAGGCGCCGCTGGCTTACAAAAGCCCCTAAGTCCATTTTCAGCATAAATCTAGATTCAGCAGAGAGATAGGCGAGTACTCGCTATCATAGTTATACAGGCGCTTTTGACACAGTAACACATTGTTCGCCAACCCCCTTTGTAACATTGTGCTAGCCTTGCCTACCTCTGGAGGAAACTGCCCAGTCCTAATGTACTTCAAGAGCCAGTCATGAATATTCCACGACATGTCAAGTTCGCCAGTATAGAGGGCATCCCAAACCTATCATCGGTTCCATCTTCGAAGTCGTTGTCAAATATTCTCACATGAAGGTTCCGCATGATTGATTGAATCCGTTTCAGGCGAGGGGTCGCATGCCCTCTCGATCTCATTAATCAAGGTGTTGATGACTGAAAGTTCTATTTCCAGTTGCTCATCAGCTAGTTCTTCCAAGTCGCTGAGTCTTTTCTCCATCGAAACAATCGACATATAGGGGGCTGTGTTGAAACTAGCATCAAAATCCTCTTCGTCCATTGCTAGAGTCTCGGCGAATCGATGATATTCATCTAATGTGGCCGTGAGCTATGGTTTTGGGTGATTGCTTTGCGTCCGCATCCGCTCCCGGCCCCTCGTGCCGTGCGAAGCCGCCTTCGGTGCCTTCCGGGTCTAATACTCTCCATCTTCCTGTCAGCCACTTGCCCACCCCACTATCGTATCCCCGCCCCCGCCACTATCCGCTGCAGCTACGACTCCGGGTCTTCAGTGGTTCGAGTAGTGACGTATTCATCACGCCAGTCTATGATGCGAGGGTGCGCCAACTTTTGCATCATACAACCATCTAGAACTCTATCAGCGAGCGGTTGCTAAAGCTTGTTGAATCCATCATTGGCAATCTAGCAGATGTCATGGCCTTGCCGTACGGAGCTAATTGGCCACACAAACAGCACAAGCCCATCACGCCGCATGCAGCTCAATCTATCAATGGCAGTAGCTTGGCGTCCTGCTGAACTCGTTCGATTCACCATCGCCTGATATTAATGCTGACATTTGTTCTTCGTTTTTCTCCCCAGTCAATTGGAGCTGCAGGTAGCGCTTTGCTTGCATTATTTTCTCTTCAATATTTGATTGATTGGCTCTGATCTTTTTGCCCACTAGTTAGTTGCCTTGCCGCCTGAAGCATCAGTCTCTCTAGCTGCTGTGCGGACACAATCTCTATCAGCGTCGCAAATACGGACTGCCAAGTGGCAATAGAACCAAATAGCCCGCAGCTTGAATCCTTGCAACGGATTTGGAACTTGTGTCCATAAGAAACAGCTAGCTAGCCGTAGCTGCTCTTTTATTTAAGAAGAGCGGTACTTCGCACTGAATACATCTACTTGTGTCTGTGGCAACTCGTTTCTTTTATAACATCCAAGCCAAACCATCACCATTAACAATGGCCGACATTCAGTCTATCCGGGCATTCGGCCAGGCTCGCTCAACTGTCCAGGGCAGCCCCTTGACTCAAGACGAAATCAAGCAGTACAATGACTATTTCAATGCCAGTTGCTACCTTTCTCTGGGCATGATTTACCTAAGGGAAAATCCCCTCCTTCGAGAGCCTCTTAAAAAGGAACATTTAAAAGCTCGCCTGCTCGGCCACTTTGGCTCGGCTCCCGGACAAATTTTCACATACATGCATTTTAACCGCCTCATCAAGAAATACGACCTGGATGCATATTTCGTGTCTGGCCCTGGACATGGCGCTCCAGCTGTTCTCTCACAGTCCTATCTTGAAGGTGTCTACTCGGAAGTCTATCCAGATAAGTCACAGGACGTTGCAGGCCTCCAGAAATTCTTCAAATATTTTTCCTTCCCCGGCGGAGTTGGGTCCCATGCAACCCCCGAGACTCCAGGCTCTATTCACGAAGGAGGTGAACTCGGTTATTCCATTTCCCATGCATTCGGATCTGTGTATGACTATCCCGATCTCATTGCTCTCACGATGGTGGGCGATGGTGAAGCAGAGACCGGACCCTTAGCTACCGCTTGGCACAGCAACAAATTTCTCAACCCTATCACAGATGGTGCTGTTCTTCCTGTATTGCATCTCAATGGGTACAAGATCAACAACCCAACCATCTTGGCAAGAATCTCACACGAAGAGCTGAACAACTTATTCCAGGGTTATGGATGGCAGCCTTATTTTGTTGAGGGGGATGATCTCGACACTATGCACCAGGCCATGGCTGCAACGCTTGAACACTGTGTGAAAGAGATCAAGAGCTACCAAAAACAGGCTCGCGAAAGTGGCAAAGCATTTCGACCCAAATGGCCCATGATTGTCCTTCGAACACCAAAGGGTTGGACAGCTCCCCGCAAGCTAGATGGCAACTATCTCGGAGGATTTTGGAGAGCACACCAAGTTCCCATTACTGATCCATTCACAAACCCGGAGCACCTCAAGATCCTCGAGGATTGGATGCGCAGTTATGAGCCGGAAAGGCTGTTTGATGAGAGTGGGAAACCCATCTCCTCATTGACTGCTCTCACCCCTGAAGGCAACCGACGCATGAGTGCTAACCCCGTAGCCAACGGTGGAGTTCTCAAAAAGCCTCTGAATATGCCCGACTTCAAGAAATATGGCGTCAATGTTGACCATCCCGGAGCTGTTAGGGATGCTAGTATGAACAAATTGGGTATCTTTTTGCGAGATGTCGTTGCAGCAAATCCTCGGAGTTTTAGACTGTTTGGTCCTGATGAGACTGAGTCGAATAAACTGTCTGCTGTATACGAAGCCGGCAAGAAGGTATGGATGGGTGAGTATTTTGAGGAAGATGAGAATGGTGGCAATCTTGCTCCAGCTGGCAGAGTTATGGAGATGCTATCAGAACACACTTGTGAGGGCTGGTTGGAAGGCTACGTTCTGAGTGGCCGTCACGGCTTGCTGAACAGTTACGAGCCTTTTATTCATATCATTGACTCCATGGTCAACCAAGTGAGTAAAGATTATATATTTTTTTATTATCATTTTTCCCCTCTCTCTCGTTCTAGCTAACAATTGGTGATAGCACTGCAAGTGGATCGAAAAATGTCTCGAAGTGGAATGGCGTGTCAAGGTTGCTTCTCTTAATATTCTCTTGACATCAGTTGTTTGGCGGCAGGATCATAATGGTTTCACTCATCAAGACCCTGGCTTCCTTGATGTCGTAGCCAACAAGAGCCCTGAAGTAGTCCGCATTTACCTTCCTCCGGATGGTAATTGTCTACTTTCTGGTAAGTTGACTCCCTTTCAACTGCTAACCATACATATAAATTGCTAACATCGTGGCCATAGTCATGGACCACTGTCTTCGGTCTTCAAATTATGTCAATGTTGTCGTATCCGATAAACAGGAGCATCTTCAATACCTTGACATGGATGCAGCCGTCGCGCATTGTACAAAGGGCATTGGTATTTGGCCCCGATTCAGCACCGATATTGGAAAAGACCCTGATCTGGTTATGGCTTCTTGTGGCGATATCAGCACTCATGAGACGCTGGCAGCCATCGATCTCCTCCTCAAACACTTCCCAGAACTCAAGATCCGCTACGTCAATTGTGTAGACTTATTCAAGTTGATTCACCCTAGCGAGCACCCTCACGGTCTCAGCGACAAGGAATGGGTTAGCCTGTTTACAGATGATACACCTGTCATTTTCAACTTCCACAGCTATCCCTGGATGGTGCATCGCTTAACATATAAGCGGCCGGGAAGCCAGAACATCCACGTCCGCGGATACAAAGAGAAGGGCAATATCGATACGCCTTTGGAGCTAGCGATTCGCAATCAGACAGATCGATTCAGCTTAGCCATCGACGCAATTGATCGCATGCCTCATCTACATAACCGAGGCGCAAGTGCTCGACAAGCTATGCTGAATGCACAAATTGAAGCTCGAAATGAGGCTTTCGAGAACGGTATGGATCCAGAGTACTTGACGAAGTGGACATGGAAGAGAGATGGCCTTTGGACCAAAGCTACAGAGAAGCTTACCGGCAACTAGATGAGAATGGCCTGCGCCCTTTTTGTTGAACTGGAAATGCAGAAACTGCAGTTAGAGTGACGGGTTCCATCTATATATACCTAATAATGTACTAAGTCACACTGACAATTTGCACAAGTTAAATATGAGTTAATATTGATTGACATATCGTGGGGCCAACGGGACATATACTCGCGGTTTATTACTGTTTTGTATTCCATAATAATAATGAAACGATATTGTCATATCGCCAGAAAATTGATGGCATTACACACTGTCGCATCTTATAATTGTTGGTCATCGCTTGAGCACAATTCATCCTCTTCTATCTTCTTAGAGTCGCCACTATTGCCCTAAGCGCCGGGGCCGTTTGACTACCAAAAATGGAATCATGACTCCAAATTTGGAGTTTTGGCATGCCAAAAATGGAAGGCATCGAATTCAAGAGAAAGAGCTTGACGGATTCCCGTATTTTCCAATTGATATAGTCTTATTTGCTGGAGTAGGCATCAAAATCGATTTATAACTACAATGTTAGTACTATTGAGGGTCATTGTTGTGACAGTTTAATGTGCCGCCTGGTCTCATGGTGGCTTACCAGGTTGCTGGTTTTTTTTTGTCAGCCACTGGGGATTTATAGATTCACCACTAAAAGGCCAGCATCAAACCCTCTCGGTGACTAAACTTTAGATGTAACTTTTTTAAAACAGGAAATAGACTAAGACAAGGTTCTATCGGCCTAAATCTATGCATGATCGATCATTCATAGTCCATTAGACCGCTTTGGCATGTGTGAGAGACGGGGTTGTCGGGATAGTCAGTTCCTCATGCCACTTTACAGCTTGCCATATTTTGCTATTGTCCCCATCACGGATAAACACTGGCTCCAGTCGATAGTGTGACATTCGCTCACTACTAGATATTCATCGCATGTCCAATCCAAGCCAACATGCACTGTGAGACACTCAGAATGCTACACAAATGCTACACCCTGACGTAACGATTCTCATCACGAGGGGTTCAATGGCTTGTGCCATGGTGAATCTCTTAAGAGGCGTTATAATTCCCCTCCTTTTTTTTTTCTTTTTTATGAAACCGTCAAACTCTACATACAATTTTCTCCCAACAATCAACCATAGCTTTTACCAAAAGCCACTGTTTAATAACCTAAAAGAAGAAGAAAAGAAAAGAAAAGAAAAGAAAAGAAGAAGAAAAGCATCAATTTAACGCTGATCATTCTTCTAGCGCAAAGATGCCACAACATAGGCCAGAAACGCCACAACCAGAGTCCCCTCTTCCCACCGAGCCTGATACCAGTGAAGGTGATGGCACTGCGGATTACTGAGGGGCAATCCAAACCTTTGATGACGAGAGAATAACGAGTGAGTGAGTTCTAAAGTTCGGACAGAAGAGCAGCGCCCAACATGCTGACTACGAAAGATGGTCGTCGAAACAAAGAACTAGAATGAATGCATATGTTTGGGGATTGATTCAATGAAGGAAAATAGCTTTGAAGTAACATGTTTCTTACCTTTTTACGGCCTTTTTTTGTTTTACAATACCTTAACTTCAAATGTCTGACAGCCATAAACATTTGTGTGGGCAACTCAATGTGGCAGGCAACCTTATCAGAATGAACGCGGACTGAATTTAAGCAAGCGATGTAAATTATTATTATTTTTTTATCTTATTGGAAGACATTGACCTTATGAATGGAATTTTCTAAGTCTCATCTCATCCTTCTCCCGTGGTTTTAAATCTCTCTTAAGTGAGTTCAAAGAGTGAATTGACCTCAAGGCTCAATTGTTAGGAGGAATAGATGAGTATCCTCTAATTAATTTCACCAGTCAAAATATACTATAAGGGTGTGCTTGTATACTAGAAGATTTTGATTCTAAATATATTTTTCTTATTTATTTATTTTGGATAAATTATGTCTTCATCTCATACTTGCCTGCCTAATATCCTCTCATCTTGAGGCTGCATTATCCTTTGATGCTCAAAAGGCAATTCCGGATTCATCACCAGGGTAGGGCGGACATTGTACCTCCCACGTCATCGGTAGCCACCTCGGAGCTCGGGATCGTGGGCGGCGTGAACTACCGTACTCGAAAAGTTCTCTACCTCTTATGAATATTCTCCCTTATCATCTCTGCTCTCTCTTCTTATTTTTTTTTTACTTTGATATTTCAGGAATTCTATTTCTTAAAGAGAATAATAGGAATACAATTTTGAGACTACAAAGTCACCAAAAAGTTCTCACCCACTAACTAACCATGGAACCCTCTCAGCAACCAGGCAGTACATCTACCGGAGCAGCTCCGACGCTCTCGCCCGAAGTCATCGCATTTGCTTCAAGAATGTATGAGTCTGCTAGAAAAGGCGAAACTGTGGTTTTTCAACAAGCCCTCCCAGCGGGACTACCTCCGAACATGACTAATGAAAAGGGAGACACGTTGGTAAGACAAGACCAAGTCATGCTCCCTCACTGAACTACAGTGAGACCATTGATGGCCAGTCAGATGTGCTCATACGGCTCACACATATTCTCAAGCTCATGCTCGCCGCGTATCACGGACATGCCGATCTAGTCAAGTTACTGATAGAACATGGCGCTGATCCAAATCGTCTCAACGATAGAGGGCAGAGTCCCCTCGCTGGGGCCGTATTCAAGAAGGAGGATGCCGTTATTGAGGTACACAATGCTCTCCTTTCGTCTCCATTTACCGTTCTTTTTTATTTTTTATTATTATTATTTTTTAAGGAAAGGAACAAAAGTAAACATAATGAGGTATTAACCATGGGACATATAGGTACTATTAGAAGGCGGTGCAGACCCGGAATACGGCAGTCCGACTGCTATGGAGTGTGTTGCCATGTTTAAACAAGAAGAGACCTGGAAGGCCAAATTTGAGGCTGCTTCTGGAAGAGGCAAGGCACAACCACCATCTCAAGCTTTATAGACGGAGATATGGGTGACGACGGATAAAGATTTGAGATATTTATATACCAACCAACTAATGCTATTAATGAGTCTTTTCTAAGCTGAGACTGGTGAATCGCTGTGATATGAAAGCTCTTGATATCTAAGATGCTATACAGGCTCAAAGCCATATTGCATGAGACTGCGGGCTTCAGGTTGAGGCATATTTCTAATAATTAAAGTAAAACTAATTGGAATAATTCATGAAATGTTCATATAAGATTTATTTATTTATTTATTTATTTATTTATTTATTTA
>JACBYL010000128.1:0-37508 GCA_015266385.1 Trichoderma oligosporum | reverse complement strand
CTCCCTCCCTCTCTCTCTCTCTCGTGCTTTTGTTTGCTTCTGATACAAAAATATCAATCAGCGCAAATGGACAAGTCGTCGATGCATTTGAGCATCCCCCCAAATCTGCGTAGTGTATTTGGTACGCTGGAACCCTTTTGCACGTCTGTAGTTCATGCGAACGTGCATCACAATGATTTCCGCCTGTCTAGCACGAGTGAGGGCAACATTCAGTCTTTGCGGATCATCCATGAAACCAACCGACGTGGTCCGCACCATGTCAAGAAAAACGACATCCGCCTGGTTGCCTTGCGCTTTGTCGACGGTTAGAATTTGAACCCGGTTCTGCCAAGTCACGGGCCATTGCTTGGCTTCAGCTTGATATTGGCGACATGCGGTGCTATAGGGGGTTTGTATCATAATCGTTCCAGGAGCTCCAGAAGGGCTGTGAAATTTTTCATCTTTCAACAGAATCTTCACTTGGCTAATCACCCACTCGTGATGCATAGGATTCCAGAAACTGCTACGGAAAACTTCCTCAGAGCTGGTTGCAAGGCTCAACACGAGCCTGTTCACTTCCAGGCCCTTGCGTCCTGCGAGTTTCTCCAAATGTTCCTTGAGATACATAGTGCTGGCCGGGTACATGGTCGTCTCATCATAGCCTGAGATCATCTCTCCATCGTAAAACATCGCTGATGGAAGCCGATGAAGGTTGCCGTATGCTCGGTTGTTGACCAGCAACTTCTGATCGAGGGCACCGGCAGCTGCTGCCCTCGACATTATACTGAGTCGCAGTTGTTCAGCATAAGGATTGAACTTCAACCCCTCTTGCTTAGCTCTACTTTCAGTGCCGCAACTATCGACATAAGGCCGCGTCTGTTTCACATCACCGCTGAAGATCCAGACTGCAGGATCAAAGTAAGCCAAGGGAATAAGCGTTGTCAGCTCTCGTGCATGCGGAGCCTCGTCAACGAAAATGATCTCTGGGCGATATAACCTGCTGAAGCTCCCAGCAGCCGCCACGGGCGTCGTTGCAATAAAGTCAGCACGGGCCAGAACATCTCGATACAAGCCGGTAACTAGGCGACGTAGTAACCTCCAGTCATCGCTGTCAAAGGCATCTTCTCTTTCCATTCGCCCAAGGAGCTTTGTCAGACCTGGATAACTGTCATGTTTGTGCTTGTCATAGTAATCCCAAGCTGCTTCGTCAAGGTTGGGAGCGCGCCTGGCATCGCGCTCCAGCTTGGTGTGACGGGTCAGGCCAACAGTTGTAAGGAAACTCTTTGTAAAGTCCGTAGTGGCTTTGGCATCACTCTTCTTGCTCTGACTTCCTCCTGACTTGTTCAACTTCTCACTATGACGCATCTCGTATGGCCACCCATGCATCCGTATGATTTGGACATCGAGGCCTGCGTCCTTGCAGAGACAATGGTACCTATCAGCGGCATCCGAAACGGTTTGATTAATGTCAACAACGAAGAGGATTGGATGGCGGACCCTCTTAGCAGCACTAGTCGTAAAATGTGACTGGATGAGCCCAGCTATGGTCAAATTCCACTCAGTTTTACCGGCTCCAGGGCATCCATTGACAAAGTAAAGGCTATTCTTGATCGCGTCCAGCCCTTGGTAAGCTGATTGGTGGTCGGCATTGAATTGAGCAAACTTCTTCAAAAGTACAGGAGAAATTCTGTGCATGGGCTTCCTTGGCTCTGCAAAATGAGGGTAGAGCGAATGCAGACTGGTGATTTCGACCTCCCCCCCCCGGAAGTCTTGAATCATCTTGAACGCAAGCCTAGAGCGGTAGCTTGGTCCACGGTCCTCATATCTTTTGGGTGCAACATAGAAATGCAACGCGTCAATTTCGGCCTCAAAGGTTTGACTTGTGATAATCCATCGAATAAAGATATCCTTCCGGTTATCTTCATCCAGTACTATGTTTGAGAAGTCGTCTACTGAGTTTGTCACTTGAAAGTGTGACATCAGATCCATTTCGACTTGTTCGCCAGTCGCAGCTCTATGACAGCGCGGCACGTCCACTTTGAAAGCGGCGAATTTTTGGATACTCTTTCCTTCAAACTCGGCAACGTCTTCATATGGATTAGGGATGCGAGCTGCTGGCAGATGGCACAGTGTATAGATACCATGGGTTAGCTCAATGCTCGCTGCCATGTCAATAGTAAATCTATCAGCCATGGAGGGAAATATTGGGTTGGAGGTCGAGGTTGATGGGCTCTTCGCCAGCAATAGCCAAGAAGTCGTGAACGAGTTTTGGCATCCCGGGATGGGAGCAATGACCCATGCTGGATAAGTATCATGGATATCATTGAGTTTCTTCAACTGTGACAATTCATTCTGCATCTCAATGATGGTGCCTTGTTCCATCCGACGAACATACTCTTCCTGGTTGTGGAAGGTGATGAGAGGCTTTTTCATCTGTAACCAAAAGACGGTGTTTGTTAGCATCACCAAGCCCGACATCGCATCGTTTGAAGAGTATCTCTCACCTTATCAGGGCCGACAGGGGGCTCGCGTTCTGGCCAGATAACCATCGTGACAAGTAACAGTTCAGGGGCCTTGATCTTAGTACAAGGTAATGATTGGTTGATGGAATGTGAGCAAGTAGATAAAGGGGTAAGTAGGCAAATGTCACTGATTGCAACAGAGTACAATATAGACAAAGTAGCCAAGGTAGTAAGTAGGAAGGAAGATGGAATTGTCACAGCGTCGTTATGGTGTTGTGACAGATCTCATTCAGTACCAGCGGCACAGAATTGCATCAGGTATCAAGGCAACAAAGCACGTATCTAAGCTTCCGAAGAAAATAGAAACAGTACAAATGTAAAGCTCCTTCCTCCACCAAAGCACCAAAGGTACTATCAGGTGAGTAAGGTAGATAGATAGACGCTGAGGCCTTCCCTCTAGTTAGATGAATGCCGAAGATGAAAGTGAGTGACGGGTCTGATGATGAATAGATATGATTGATAGATAGGGGAGGAAAAGAGATGATAGCAAAATAGTCAGATGAGAAATCCTAAGTAGTAAAAGGGAATAGAAGTTTACTAAAGCAAGATCCTGTTGTGGTGGTGGTGAAGGAAGAAGAGAAGAGAAAATTTAACAGAAGAAAAAAAGTTCGAGGAATAAATAGCCACCTACCAGGTCAGCTGACGTTTGAAAGAAGATAGAGGGAAAAGGAATAGACATAAAGGAAAATATAGCGCCTATTCATCTATAGTGAGTGATTCAGAGGGAATCGAATCGCTGCAATGCAGTGGCTCTCAACCGGCACAGGGTTGTAAACACCTGTCAAAGTACTAACTCACCCACCGCCATACTAAGCGAGTGAAACCATTAGCACGAATAGGCATGTGGAGCTTAGGGTTACCATCAAGGTGTCTGACAAACGAAATATCAAACGGAAGTGGGATCAGTTGTTGCAATGAATTTGGAATGTTAGCCCGGCAACATGGTGGCTGTTGGAACGAGAGCCCGTGATCCGTAACTTACACAAGCCACGATATGTAGATTATCCAACAATTCAAGCTTAATCACGTCAATTCTGGGAAGAGATCACTATCGATAACGTTCTTAAGCTTCAACTCATGAGAGAAAGGATTGTCTTAACTCTTCATAGTGTTGTTCATGGTGGACAATATTCCTTATCCAACAACACTCTCTGACACCACCATCAATGAGGTATCTCAGCACCTCCTCTCCTAGTTCAACTTCTATGTGAAGTAGAAAAATGATGAAAAATTATATTGATATTCTATCCTACTTTTCCAAGTTTTTGGCATGAGCCTCTAGCTACGTGAGCAAATCCCTAGCAAATCCCCTATACCCCCTTTCTCTCTGTGCTGAATGAATGCGAGGACCAAGCAAGGCAAACGATAATGAAAACTCTTCTAAACTTAGGTGAGATCAACGATGGTGTTCTTTCTGGAGCAAATATAGCGAGGCTGACTTTGTGGACAGGCAATTTCTATAATATCCTCATCCATTTCAGGAGACGAATATGCTGCTGAAGAAGATTGCCAGCGCAAAGAATCATCAGAATCCTCATCATTATCGTCCTCATCATCATCATCATCATCATCGACTATGAAGACGTTATCAGCTATTGGCTGGTATCTTGTCATTCCATCTTGCCGGAGAAGCCAATCTTCCAAGTGTCGATACAGCACTCGGACGGTGTTGGAAGGAAATGCATTGCCGATTTGCTTTCTGATGCATGTTTTTGTCCCCACGAATCTATGGTATTTGGGAAACCCCTGAAGACAGGCATACTCACGGATGGTAAAATCTCTTGTCCCATCCGGATAGTACACTTCGTTTCCCCCAGTTGTTATTGTGCCCGCCAGTCGATTAGGATCAATCGGTGCTCTACATGGCTCAAAGTACTTCACATTGTCGAGGTTGTGAAGATCGTCGCCAGGCCGGAGGGAACCAATCGCTCTTTGAATAGTCGTAAATGGTTCCAAGCCGCCAACTCCATTCTCAGAGTGGGTAGGCTGAGGAAAGGGAGGCAGTTTCTCCCCTGGAGCAGCTGCGAGGATGATCAGGCGCTTTCGATCTTGGGCCAACCCCCAAGTACAGAGTCGAACCACCTTCCACCTGACAGAGTATCCAAACTGAGTGTAGTCTCCAATCAGCGCTCTCAGATACTGATGATGGCGCTCATGGGTAATGCCAAACGTCTGCTCTAGGGTGATGAGTCGTGGCCGCACCTTGTTGATCAACTGATTGCATCCAAACAGGGCAAAAATATTCTCATCGTCATGGGCTGCCTGATGCGTGTGTGCCGGCGAGAAGTATTGACAGGGTGGGGATAGATGCAGCACATCAGCTCTCATCTGCCTATCTTTCGAGGCACGAATGAAGCTGTCAACGGACATCCTAAACAGCTCAGTATCGCGAAAGTTGGTTTGATATGTTTCCTAAACATCAGCCCACTTATCCACGGCATATTGAACCTTGTATCCAGAGCTCTGAGCGCCGCGTGATACACCTCCTGCCCCAGAGAAAGAGTCAAAGACGGTATACTTTTGTCCTATCCCTCTTCTACTACTACTACTACTACTACTACTATTACTACTTCTTCTTAGGTGCCGAGTTGCGTCTGCTGAAGACTGCTCTTCTATATCGATAGCTCTTGATTGGCCCGATGGCCAAGATCCGCCCTTTACTCGTCCACCACGCCACTGGTTGCAAAGAGCCTCATCGGATACGCGATACTTTGATATGGATACGTCCTCCGATTGAACACGTTCGAGCACTTCTTCTTCCGGCCTCGTAGTCTGACTTTGACGTCGCATAGTGAAGTATATTGTGAATTTCCATCGACAGACCAGATTGCCAGATCGTTCGGCCAAACGTCGTTGCGAATCTTTACTCCCGATGTGCCCATCAAGATTGGCAACATCATAACAATGCTGCGGATAGACGGCATTGGTTATGACAAGAGTTCGTCTTTTGATAATGGAAGTAGGAGAGACATCGACGGAAATTGCAGGGAGCTCTTCTCCATCATCTTTTCGCTGAACATGAAGTATCATGCAAACTTCGTTGACTTTCTTTGGCAATTTCCCTTGGAGTTTTCTGGTTCGCACAAAGGGAATCCCACGAATCTTGCAATTTCCCCAACGGTCGCGAGCGATGATTTGAATCTGGACAAAGTCAATGTCGTAAGCTCCAAGCTGAATACCGGTAACCTGGATGAAGTCTCCGCAAGATAGTGTACCTCCCGAAGAAGAAGGCTCACGGTACTTTTCTATGGCTAATTCGCCTTCGTGAAGCAGACTGTGCATGCCAATCTCCAAATCATGCCGCGTAAGATCAATAACTTCTTCCTCGAATAATTCCGCCAACTCTTCCACTTCCTCATCTTGTTCATCTTCTTCTTCATTTCGACCAAGCGTAGTCGAAGAGGTAGCCCTTAATCTCTCTTTGGAAGCGGCGTTTCGCGACGTAATGAATTGCACTTCGTCATCTTGAATAGAGTCTAGTATCATCTGAGATGGCATTTTCTTCTTCCTTTTTTCTTTTTTTTTTTTTTTTTTTTTTCTTTTTTTTTTTTTTTTTTTTTTGCAAATTGATGACGAGAATTCGCCAGAGGATTAGCGGAAAATAGAGGGCTCAGATCAAGAAAGAAGTTGTGAAGGAGAGTTAGCCAAGCTATTGCAATTGGAGAAGCAAATTCAACCTGAGGCACGCAGACGAAGAACGAGATGCAAAGGTTAAGGTAGGTAGGTGATGGTTAGAGATAAATTCCTGACCCAGTGATTTAACTAATTGTGCAATTATAATAGTAGATGCTGAAATATCCAAAATAGCACTCTCAGAGTGAGGAGCATTTAAAAATATGTGACCAAGAGGTGAGGTCTGAGGAGAGCTGTGTGCAGAAATAATGGCGGGCAAGACTCGCGAGTGCTGGCAGCCGGCACACCGCAGGCAATTTAGATTAAGCTCCCTGACAAAATGCTTGTATATTCACAATCCCTAGAATTCATTGCAAGTACTCGACAGTTATCCTTATGTATTGCATTACAATTCTTTCAAGTTATTAAGGATTGATCACCACATATCTAGGGTAGTCGAAGAGGGCGAATTATACTCCGTATATAACCTATATATAACCTATAATTTTCCATGCAGAGAGAAGATTTAAATATGTTTACAGCAGGTGCATGGTGTATAATGAAGTGCAGAGAGAAGGCAATTAAAAAAGACAAAAGAAAGAATTGTGAGCGAGAAACTATGATGAACTTGGCGTTTTGTTGAGTCAAACTTGATCCCTCTAGGCCTAATCTATATCTTCACATAATAAAGAGGTTTACAACAATGCTTTGGGTTTGCTGACGTAATTTTGCGGGTTTGTGTGTGTGTGTGTCAATTCGGCGTTGCTGATTCATCAGCTGTTGATTACTGAGAGACTTCTTGTTAGAGGCAACATCGCCTACGAGAAGAAGAAGCAGCAGAAACGATCTCGCGACAATGAAACTATGAAACATGAAGACATAGTTAGTTGGCTATCCCATGAGCCAGACCTCGCAGCAAGCTGCGCTCCCAATGCTATCTCCATCTCCGAGCCAGACTCGATCGAGAGCGATCAACACCAATCTTTATCGCCGCCTGGATCACGCAAAGGAGACCAGACTACGATCGAATGCATTGGTACGCGAGTGCTATCTCTAGCGAATCCGAGCTTGCCACTCGCGCTGTCTCAGCTGCTCGTAGAGCTTGAGAAATGCAGCAGTGGAGCTGGTGTAATATCAAGCGATCTGCGGGCTACAATTAAAGAACAAGTAAAGGAAGATGCCAGCTTGCAGATCTTCAAAGATTTCATGTATACCCCCTCGACTGATCGCGACAAACTTGGCCCAACACCCTCGCTCGATGAAGTTTTCCACTTGGTTGAAGAGGCGGCGGAATGCCAGGCTACCATGCAGTCCGAGGTAGGTTGGGGTATGATGGTCCATCACCCTCTCTTATACATGGCTATCTACGGGCAACAAAGACAGAGTCAACTAGTCGGGTTCGCACCTTGCACGACTGCAAAGATTATCAGGGAATATCTTCCATCGGCTTCACAAGCCGGGACGGTCGACTTTTGCATCTACATCATGTCGGATGTAGAAGACGCTGCTGCTAATGCTACCATGGAACTCCGTCGAGAGCTGCCCTGCAATGTCATTAACCACACTGACTTTCCTCCTCTCCGCAACCGGCCTATCGTTATCACCATTGAGACTAAGAGAAGAAGGGGGGAGCAGCCAGTAACGGCGGAGTTACAGCTGGGAACATGGCACACTGCGCAGTGGAAATTTCTGGAGAATCTCGTCCTCCAGTCTGGTGGCTCATTTGATGGACTGCCCTTTCTGCCAGCTATTGTTGTGCAAGGACATGATTGGAGTTTCGTGGCTACTACGAGGGAGGAGCAAAGAACATTATTATGGCTAGAGAGGGAATTTGGGTCTACAAGAAGCTCTTTGGGCGTATATAAGATAGTGTGGGGTCTGCAGCGTCTGACTCAGTGGGCTGGAGAGGTGTATTGGCCATGGTTCAAGAAAAATGCTATGGGGATTACACAGGGATGATGGTTTCTCGTACCACGAGTTGATATGTAGGTATCTCCTATGAATTAGTAACAAGGAGCTAAGGACTTCACTTGAGCACCAACAAATTTTCGGAAAGGAATTGTATAGCATTTACCAATCTAGAGAGGCTGTTTGTTTATCACTCCTCACCCTGGCCGGTAATGAACCGGGGTAGACATCATAAATAAAGATCGTAAGGAACACACAGGCCTGCACTTGGCTGCTGAAAAAGAGGGTACACAGAACCTGGTTGGATTTATTGAGTCGTTTCCTCTAGCTGCAGCTCTTGGAAGAAAGGCCCTGGCTGTGGATTCCGGCCCAAAAATTGGGTCAAAGTGACCATTTCTGGCTGAGAACCACTCTTCTCAAGCACCTCCCGACGATACCTATATCCTGATTTTGCAATTGTTTGTCCGTCGAGAAACTCCGAGTTGAAGAGATCGGCTGCGTAAGTGTCGGAGCTGTACGATATATATATAGTGAGCACATGTAGAAAGCATGACTGGGAAGTTTGTGCTTACAAGAGATAACTGTAGTAACGAGCCCCATTTTCATCTATTGCATGGTTAAAAGAGGTATATCCATGGCCCCATTCGTCACCTAAGCTTTCATCATGATCAGTGGGGTAGATTTCCCTCCGTAATCGATTGAACAGAGCTGTAACGTTCAAGGACTCAATTCCTCCGTGTTTTTGGGGCTCATGTACGGCCATGTCAAATAAACACCAATGTAATTTATTCAAATAGAATAGGGCTCCCCTGTGAGGCTTGCCAGCAACCAGTTTCTCAATCACGTCATCAGGAATCCCTTCAGGAGGACTCTGCGCCTCTTTATTATCCCGCTTCCAAGCATCCATAAAAGTTGGAGAAAGATATGTATAATGTCGACCTAATGATTTGAGAACAGATGGCGTCCAGCACCATCTCTGCAACAGTTGGCCTGGAGCTTCACCAAAATCTGTTGAAGTACCATCTGGACCGTGAAATCTGGCATATTTCGTCAAGGATAGGAGGTCATGTATTCCGTGGCCAAGTTCGTGTACTAGCTTGGTTAGTTCCGCGTGTTCCATCAGCGAAGGCCTTGCTGCTGTTGGTTTTTGCAACGATGAAGTGAGCGCCGCAACTGGGTAATGGCGGGTGCCATCCTCACGTGTATAGCCCTACTAGAGGTTTAGATAGCTGGGCCAAGAAACGAACTTGTGAGGGATCATACCGGTTCAATATTAAATGAAGAAGGAACTTGATGCTTGCCATCACGTTCAATAAGATCCAAGTATAGATATCCATGGAACTTATCACCAATCCCATCACAATCCCAGATGGCAAAACCTGTTACATGATCGCTCCATGCTTTCTCCGTCGCCTGCTGAGATGGAATAAATGCATTCTCGCTGATCTGATTCAAGGGCACAAATTGAATGCCAAAAAAGGTCCCAAAGATTTCTAAGATGCGTGGGAGCGTATGATCCAGAGGAAAATATTCTGAAATGTTGCCTGATGCGGCGATGAACTCTTCCTCTTTGCTTTTGTTCTGTAATTTCTTGTAGTAGCCTTCGTCCCATGGGTAAAGCTTTCCATCAAAGTCTTTGCCAATCGATTTATAGTGCGCTTTCTTTGCTTCTCTGAGCTTGTCTATTTCTTTCTTTCCAAATGGGGTTAATACTGACAGCAGCTCATTCAGGTAAACATGGACATTGCTTGGAGATTTCGCCATGCGATCTTCAAGAACGAATGTTGCGTAATCTTGGTAATTTAAGAGCTGAGCAAGTCTATGACGAAGAAAGATGGCCTCACGAACGAGAGTGGCATTCTCATTGCATCGGTTTTCCATGGCAATGTAAACGAGCTTTCGGACCTGGTCGTTGTGAACATTCAAAAGTATTTGATTGACGAAGCTGTCTTGAAGAGGAACTTGCACTTTGATGTTGGATGCTTGAGTGTCATTTGGGAGCTCTGGATGAAAGGTTTGGTTAAGCCCATCAAGGTCGTTGTAAGACACCCAAATCTCATTTTGGAATTGGTCTATATTCTCCCAGAATTGTGTCTTAATATGACTAAGTTGGCGTTGGATCTTTTGGAATTCATCTCGAGTTGAGTCAATAGAGATGGTAAGCCCAATGCGCACGCGAGCCCTTATCATCTGCTGAAGAAGATGGGAGCATTCTGATGAAAGAGATTCCTGCTTGGCCTCTACTGCTGAAAGAAGCTTATAAAGGCTCTCATTCATGACTGTCTTGACTGAGAAGTCATCAAAAAGGGCTTGAGCCTGAACGGATGCTTTCCGCATTGCCTGATCTGGAGATACCAATCGATAAAATACTAGTCGTCTGGTTTCATGGAGTAACGCATTTTCGTCCGCGGCCAACGGCGCCAAAACATTTGTAAAATTCGCCTCTTGTATAGAAATAGTTGATATAAGATTAGCATGAAGCTTTTCAGATGTTAGTATCCTAGCTTCTGCTGCTGAAAGAATCTCGGATGGGCTAGATATGAAGATGGGTAATCCCTGAGGAGGCATCTTTGTGGAAATATGGGCTGCCATTTTGCAAGGGCTTAGGAATAGTGCTTTGCTGAGTTTCTTATTTTGCTTTATCTTGTGAAACTGGGTTCCCAATGAAGCAGTGAAACCCTTTCGAGTATCTCGAAGCGCAGATTAGGAGGAGGAGGGGTAATAAAGAGGATTTCACTTCATAACAGATGATATGGACGAATAAATACATACCGATTCACCATAACCTTCTCTTACTAATCATTCATAAAGGAGATCATTGTTATACGTCGTCGTGAAAATTCGTGAGCGTAGCCCATGCGCATGGGTCAACCAACGTACGTTGGCTGTATAGACACCGCCTCAACTTTGTTGGTCGTGTAACACAGCTAGAATGTTTCAGTTAATACTTCGCGCACAGACTCTGGTTACATGACGTGGTAAAAGAGTATTGTTAGGGTGACTGGATATAAACATCACATGTGACTCATACTGCGTTGGCTCGTCTTAGCAATTGCGTTCGAGGTATTACTCACGTATTCCATATTTCCTATATTTCGACAGATGCATGACGTCTTTCGATTTGTTGGTAAACTTGAAAACATAGTTTCTTTCCCAGATCTAATAGCGCTTGATTGATGTGATGTAGCTGAGAGTATTCAGTTGGAGTTGCTTGTCGAAGAAGCATAGGAAAGCAAGTAAGGAATACCTGTTTGTAGTTTCTTTTCTTTGTCGGTTACCTGCTGATATGACTGGCTACTAGGCACACTTCAAGAACAAAGCACCGCTTGTTTGCGCCATAGGCCCTGGTTACTGCGTCGAGAAACAAATAAACATGCGCATATTCTCGAGCAAACATCAGTAGGATGCATCGATGCTTTGGCGAAGCGAGGCTTGATCCCCCACATCTTCCATGAAGCTTCGGCGGCACATTCTCCCGCTAGCCGAACACTGACGTTTAGCTGTTGCCCATCTAAGTCCCTGTAAGTTTCCTTCTTTAAACGCGGGTCGCGTTGAAGGTATGTACCTTGTACTCCGTGCACGTACCTCTAAAGTGGCAGATACCTTAAGTACCTAGTAGGAACCCATCGGTGCTGGTACCGCCTTAGTGAATAAAGAACAGTACGATAGGCAACTTACGTGCTATATGCAAAGTCCCCTGCAAAGGTCAATTAAAATACTGTAAATCTCTATGGAGCAGCTGTTGACAAGGAATAAGCCGATTCTGGGCCTCTTACTGCTGGAACTTAAGCGCTTTCATGTACAGCTACAACTTGAGCTAGTAGGTATGTACCCTCTGTCGTCACGAAGAGCTTGGCGAGGGTTGGGTACTCCGTACATTTGGTGGTACGTACCTCTCGATGGTGCTTTATCTTGAAGACTCCACATTTCTTTTATCGCATCCGCGATCTCGCTCTTTTTTTCGTTTCTTGCTTCCAAAAGGTTATCACGTTCTTTATCTCTCTCCCCCCCCTCTCTCGCGCGCGTTCTCTCTCTCTATTTCTTCGTATTCCGTTCTCTCAGCTCTGAGAAACATCAGCTGACCTGAGCCAACTGGCTAAGCTTTTGTACCAAGCAGAAAGAAGAAAGAAAGAAAGAAAGAATCCGTTCTTCAGCATTGACTTCCATCTCTTCTCCCTTTGTTTGATGTCCCTTCCAGCAATGGGCTTCTGCCGTGCTAGTTCGAGGATATAATGGCAGATATTAATGAAGTGCTGGGGAAATGGTACGAAGAATTTCAGAAGATCCCCACAGAGATTCATCTTCTTTGCCCACGAATTAGCGACGATGACGATGAGAATTATAAGAGCCTCCACGATGATCCCGACTCTAAGATTTCGACCGAAGAGAAGAAAAGTCGCATCCAAAAGAGCAAGGAACGAATCGAGATTACCTACTGGAACAGCCTGATATTTGGCTTTGAGAAGCAAGAAGCCGGCAAATGGCTGGAGGATTTTACTGGAAGGCTTGAGAACTGCCTGAAATACTGCCCCGAATGTGTTCTCAACTGGCATATGAAGCGCAAGTCTCATCTGCAGATGTTTTCAGAGTAATACAAACCACATCTCTGGCATATATGTATGTGGGTCGCTAACGTCTCCTTTAGGCGATGGAATGAAGAAGCCGTTGCGCAAATCCGAGAGTTGCTGGATAACCTCGACGTGAACAGGATTGATCACAACTTGACCTGGGCAAAGCAATTCATTGAAAAGATTGAAGCTTCGGGTACCGTTTTTAAAAAGTCGCAATTTGGCGACCATCTCACTGAGGTGCACATCGCTGTTTATGAAGCCCTGTGTTGTGTTGCCTATTTAGCCAACGCAGAACAACGAGCCGTCTTCCAATATGTCTTTATGCGTTTGCAAGGGAAGACCTATCTCAAGCTTGGAACCAAAGATCCGCTACCGGGAATGACCTTCTTCTTGTTTGATCAAAAGAATGAAGATCGTCGCAGATGGGCTGCGGAAAACTGGAAGAACATTGACAACGGAGGCATAACGGAAGAGCAATTTGATTGGGCCATCAATGATGGCCTCATCAGCTCCTTGGACGACATCAGCAAAAAAGATCTATCTCAGGCTACCAGCGAGATGTACCTGGAGATTGAGCGTTTCTGGCAAGGCTTTGAGTCCATTCTTAGGACATTAGACGATAAGATCATCCTGAGCCGCCTCCGCAGCCTTGAAGTCACGTCAGGGAGTTTCAACATCTACGACTTGCTGTTCCGGCACATACAATTTTGTCGGTCTGAAGGTGTTCTTGTGGTCACCATTAAAGTGCTCACTAGCTTATTGAAGAAATCACCGAAAGCCTTTTGGGACGTCATTGGCGACGCTCGGCCAAACGTCATCGCGGATCTGCTCTTCGGTAGCCCAGTCTACAAAACCCTTTTGCGACAGTCTCTAGAAGATTGCTGGTCTGTTGTGGACCCTGGATCTCAGTTTTTGCCCTTCCCTACCTCGTGGATCCAACCTTGGCTTCAGTCTCTTGGTCGCGATCGTAGATATGATGCTTGCGAAGTCTTGATGCACACTCTCTTTGAAACGCTAGCTAAGGATTCTAGCATCGGTGAACCCGGTCAAGCTGCCTGCGTACGTGCTGGTTTCGATGCGCTAACTTTCACCATGAAATCATTCCTCGACTCGGATATCCATATTGTGTCTGGAAGTACTCACCTCTATGCCAGTGCTGCATCGAGTCTCGTCGTCAAGCACCTTGACCTCATTCTAAACAACCTGAAACCACCTGCACGAAATGGAGACGTCGAAGGCTGGACCACTTTTAAGGTTGCCGACGCTGCCAAGGAGGTTATGGAGTCTGCCATGAAGCTGGACATGAAGCTTCTCTCCGAAGAATACCAAGCCATCCATACCAGTAAACCGCTCCAAACGGCCATAATCAGAGATTCTAAGGCATTCTGGGAAGGGGCTTTGGAGATGTTTGATACGTCGTCTGACCAAGTTGCCGTGGCAAAAGATATCCTTGTATCGCTGGCACCACTTATATCGGTGGAACAAATTCGTCCCAGAAAAAAGGATAATAAATTGGACGAATCTGGCAAGGCTTTCAACAAGGCGCTCAGTGGTACGGCCGATGTTCTGGCTAGAATCCTTGGTCGGCTTTCTGAGCTTGACGTTACTGACTTGAATGATCTGTACTCCGATCGCCTGCCTTTTCAAGTCACCACTGCCCTCTCTGTGCATGAGAACTCGGACCTTGCAGAAGCCTCTGCGGAAGTGTTGAAAAGCTGGACCGGAGAGCTTTCTCGGAGTGGTGCACTGGAACAAATGACGCAGCACCATCCAGACCAGACGCTTGCATCCATTGTTTGGTCCCTGGAACGCGTTCTTCGGCCCCCATTCCCGTGGGGCCCAATCAAACCTATCTTGAGTATGAGCAGAGATGTTTTAAGGGGCCTCGCAGACCCGTCCTTGGGAGTTCTTCGAGTCAGGACGCTGGATTCAAAATCGGCTGCCATAGTCTTGCGGTGGTGGAACGAGCAGTGGCGCTTTGTCTCCAAGGCATGTCTCAATATCGAAACCTGGTCTTTTTACATCCCCAATAGCATCATGACGGAGTTTTGTAGAGAGATCATGGAACTCGCTGAAGCCCTCATTGCCGAGGATGGGCTGCTGACTTCGGCGACGGCGCTCGGTCGGAGTGAGAAGGATATGATGACGAGAATCTTGGCTCCGGCGAAGGACAACTTTCGTGGGATGGAAAACATGATTCGGCTCAAGGATCGCTGGCTTGTTGACGTCACAGTTCGCGTTCTCTGCAAGATTCTCAAGCGACTTCAAGAAAACTCTCTCGAAATCAACGCCAGCTCTCGCAAGCTCATTACGGATGCTTGTCTGCCAACAGCAACTCCGGGAAAATATCTTCGATCTACAAACTTGACCGATCAACAGCGTGCTGAACTTCTCCAGGCATTGGGCCAAACCGACGAAGAGATCCAGATTCACCAACAGGGCATAAGTGCCCAGCAGCAGCAAGCTGTCGCCCAGCGTCAAGAGCATACGCTCAAAGATAAGTCAAAGAAACAGAGCAAGCTTGACGCCTGGTCAAAATCTGCACCGACAACTGGTACCTCGTCCGCTTTAGCACCTAGCCTTACTTCTTTGAAAACTGGTCGGTCCAATCGAGATGATGTACTGGACCTGACCAAGTCGGTCGACAGCCCGCTTCTCAGACAGATTGAGGCGCGACAGGCGAAGGCCAGGGCCACTAAGGTCCCTGACCAAAAGGCAATATCGGCACTAAAAGAAAGCAGGCAGAGAGAAAAACTCGAAAAAGCAAAGCGCGATGCGGAGGCCATCGCGCGAGCCAGGCAGCTTCGTGGGGAATTTGTCAAAGGCGAAGGTTCCGGCCTCCAAGGCCTTGGCCTTACTGGCAAAGATCACTCTAGGAGCGAAATAATGGTCAATAGTTCTGACGAAGAATCCGACGCCGATAGTGACGACTCGGATGCTGACAACCAACTTGCTGCATTGAGTACCGGAGGCCAGAAGTCTTTGGATGATGTTGAAAAGCGACGCCTGCAGGCCCTGCGAGACAAGCTACGTCAGCCAGTCAAGAAGGTCAGACAGCAGCGCTCTGTCAAGGAGATGAGGGCACGCCTCATCCCGCCGATGGATCGACTACACAATACTATTCTCGCCTGGGACATATTTCATGGCGGTAACGACCCTCCTAACGGTCCAAAAGCCTCCGAGGTTGCCACAAAATATATGGACCCAAGGTCCTACCAGGAGACCTTCTTCCCACTGCTTGCGTCTGAGGCCTGGCGCTCCTTCGTCACTTCAAAAGACGAGCTAACCGCCCAGTCATTCGGAATGAAGATTGCCAGCCGTGCGAGCGTCGATAGTTATCTGGAAGTGACGTTCACAATGCCCCAAACCCAAAGTCGAGATCGTGGTGTCTTCGAGGGCGATATTCTCCTTGTATCCGAAGCGGAAAATCCACTGGTGGATGAATCCGCCAAGCATTGTTTAGCCCGTGTCCACCGTACCACCTATAAAAAAGACACCATCGAGGTCACGTATCGCGTAGCTTCTCGTAGTAATCCTCTCTCGCCCACCCTGACCCCTGGTGCTACTCTTCACGGGGTCAAGATTACCAACATGGCCACCATTGAGAGAGAGTATGCCGCCTTGGAGAGTTTGCAATATTATGACCTTATGGATGAGATCTTGAAGGCAGAACCATCGCCCATTCTCCGTTACGGAGAAGAACGGGTGTCTAATTCGATGGGTAACTGGGCTTTAAATCGGGGACAAGCCCTCGCCGTATTAGGTGCACAAGATAATGATGGCTTCACATTGATCCAAGGGTAAGAGTAATACCGTTCTGCGTCATTGCATTGCCCCCCCCCCCCCCCTTCCTTTTTTTTTTTTGATCGTTTCTTCTGCTCTCTCTTTGAATGTGTACTAATTTTTTTTCCCCCAAATCTCTTGCAGCCCCCCCGGTACCGGAAAAACAAAGACCATTGTAGCAATGGTTGGCGCTCTATTATCCGAACAGCTTGCACAGGTTCCTCTAGCAGCAGGTATCCCTCCTCTCGGTGTCCCCATGAGACCTGGTGGTGCCCCCGTAGGCAACCAGGTTCGATCAAAGAAGCTTCTTGTTTGTGCGCCGAGTAACGCTGCCGTGGACGAATTGGTGTTACGATTGAAGAGTGGCATCAAAACAATAAACGGAAAAAGTCGAAACATCAATGTCATTCGTCTAGGGAGAAGCGAAGCCATCAACGCTGCAGTTAAAGATGTTACTCTCGACGAGCTGGTCAAAATTCGTCTCGAAGGTGACAAGACTAAGGATAAGGCAAAGGCGGACAGAGATAAACTTCACGAAGAAGCTGCCCAAGTGAAAGAGCAGTTGGCTGAGCTCAGACCGCGACTGGAAGAGTCCCGTACCCGCGATGATCGGTCGTTGTATAGCTCTCTGTCCAGACAGTTTGATGAGTTGAAGCGAAAACAGATGCAAATCGGGAAACAGATCGATGCCAATAAGGATAGCGGCAATTCCATAGCTCGTGAAATGGAACTACGTCGCCGACAGGTCCAGCAGGAGATTCTCAATTCTGCTCATGTTCTCTGCGCAACTCTCAGCGGAAGCGGACACGAAATGTTCCGCAACTTGGACGTCGAGTTCGAAACTGTCATTATCGATGAAGCGGCTCAGTGCGTGGAGCTTAGCGCCTTGATTCCGCTAAAGTATGGATGCTGCAAGTGCATTTTAGTCGGTGATCCGAAGCAATTGCCTCCTACTGTTTTGTCACAATCTGCGGCGCGGTTTGGCTACGACCAGAGTTTGTTTGTGCGAATGCAGCAGAACCATCCAAAGTCGGTACACTTACTCGATATGCAATACCGAATGCACCCAGAGATTAGCAGCTTTCCCAGCAGAGAATTTTACGAGTCTCAGCTTCAGGACGGCCAAGATATGCTGCAACTTCGTCAGGCACCATGGCATAAAGATGTCCTGTTCGCCCCTTATCGGTTTTTCGACGTTGAAGGTGTGCAAGAGAAGGGTCGAAAGGGTCAGTCCCTTGTCAATACCAGAGAGCTCGAGGTAGCGCTGCAAATGTACGAAAGGTTCAGCAGGGACTATCGTGAGTGTGACTTGCCAAGAAAGATTGGTATCATCACGCCCTACAAAGCACAGTTATTCGAATTGCGATCCCGGTTCCAGGCTCGCTATGGTGAGAACATTACCGACATCATCGAATTCAATACTACCGACGCCTTCCAAGGACGAGAGTGTGAAATTATCATCTTCTCCTGCGTCAGAGCTAGTTCCACGGGCGGTATTGGTTTCATGACGGATATTCGCCGTATGAACGTCGGATTGACTCGAGCTAAATCGTCTCTATGGATTCTGGGTGACTCGCGCGCTCTCGTTCAGGGAGAGTTTTGGCGTAAATTGATTGAGGATGCTCGAGCGCGAGACCGATACACCAATGGCGACATTCTCTCAATGTTTCGTGGCCCGCTAAAAAAGGCAAAGGCAGACGCATACGTATCATCTACGCGACGCCCGTTTATCATGCCGAGCCCAATTGAACATTCACCCAAACCTCTTCAGATGGATGTCGTCATGAGGGATATGCCTCCTCCGGGACCTCTAGATACACCCCTTAGTGCTAACGACAATGGAATTCCGGCCGCTGTAGACGCTGTGATGCCACGCTCAAACGGGCCGCCAATCATTCATACGTCAGGGAAACCATCCGGTCCAGATGTGAAGAAGCGGCCGTTGGACTCTTCTGAGTCGAATCAATCCGTAACAAAGCGGGTGAGTAGAGGTCGCACCCGCGCGCTTTATGGTACATATGTGGGCTGCAGTAATGTGCTAACAGAGATAAGATTGCCGGTGATAACTCACGACCTAGCGGACTCATGGGTAAGTTCGGCCAGAGACCCAGGCCGATCAAACCTCCAACCGACCCTTCGGCGATGTCATTGCTTGGGATGGTACCCCCAGAGCGGCCTCCTCCTGTCGTGAATCATGCGGTTCCAACAGCGCCAAGACCACCATCCTCGCTGACTGGCTCTGCTACATCGAGCGCCGCAGCAGATGGCAATCAAGTAAGTAATTTGTAGAGGTGAAAGTGTTAGCCCAGCTTCTTACCAACGAACGTTTTGAAAACAGGCCAATCCGCAAATGCCACAATTTCCACGAAAGAAGAAGAAACCAAATCCGTTTCTTCCGAAAAGAAGATAATCGACCAGCGTAGTTTATTATTGTTTTTTTTTTTTCTTTTTTCCCCTTCTTTTCTCGCACACATTTCTGCACTTAGGGGCATCATATAGAGGGAACGTTACCGGGCGTTGAGATAATAATCCTACCATATGGATGGTAGATTTACTGAGAGATTGGCTTGCTGGATGAACCTGGTTTTATCAGGAATTACAGTTTCCTGGCGCCTTTCCATCACATATTTGCTTGCCTTTGCTTACTTTTGCTTGTCTTTTCCTTTTCTTCTTCTTCTTCTTTTGTTTTTGTTTTGGGCGCGTCGAAATGAGAGAGAGAAAAAAAAAGGCCTTTGGGCCATATCCATCTTTTGTAAGAATGAAGTATTTAAGTATTAGATGCCAATCTAAACTAACGGACGGCAAAAGTGAGATTACAGAAGGTGAATATGGCGAGCTGCAAGAGATGGAAGCAACATATATCAACTATTCGGTATAACTAATGAAACGGACGGACGGATGGATGGACGAATGGATGAAGCGGTATGATTTATACCTGCAGGCTAACGGTGGCTCTCATGCCGCTGGCTCTCATGCTGCAGGCTCATCTCTGCCTCATGCCAACCTCCAAGCTTCCGATAGCAAGCCTGTCAAGGGTTTCGAAACAACCCTTTACTTCTACTACAAGGCTTTGATCTTCTAATAGCCTCAAAGGAGGACAAAGATGAAGAGACTCACGACCGTCTACATTTCCTAAGAGGTTTCTAAACGGGCACTCGAATGTTTAAAGGCGTTGATTATTAGAAAAGGTGCTGTTCGAAGATATGACGGCATATGATATGACAGCATATGATTTGCATTTAAGGAGTTTCAAAAGGGCACACGATATAAGCTATTGTGCTGCAATTTTTCATTACTTGAGGAGTTATAAGTCATTCCTAGATGGAAAGATTAATTTGGGTTTGAAAATGCTTCGATTTCAGGACTAAAGCAACCCTTGGAGACGTTTTTTTAATACTTTAGGATTATATTGGATTTTAGACGATAGAGATGGGTTTAATTTTCAATAAGGCTCTCAATATATATCCTAATAGATCCAAAGATTATAGGTTAAAGAGGAATAGTTGAGAATGAAAAAAGATGCTCCTATTCTTAGGGGGAATTTAAAGGTTAAAGCACTGGCGAAGACAGGAAGAGCGCTTAACCAACAAGAGGTGGATTCGCATTAGCTATGTAGGCAGTGGGTGATTTTAGGAGCAAAGGAGGTATAAATACAATAATTGGCTATAGCAGATTCTTTTTATATTTAAAAATGGTTGAATCTCTAGCTGCAAGAACCATTCATTTCATGTAATAGATTGAACTCTGGATGAAGAAATCACGTATTCCCAATTAGTCGGCGGCTTTTTGATATCCGTTGCCACGATAGTTTCCAAGGACTGGCTTACACATTCAGGACTGGCGCGTGGAGAATGCTCGAAAAGGAACCCAAGATCATCAACTGTGGCGATATCCGCAGTATGGCATTTGCCGTGTGTAAAAAGATAGACTGGAAAGGTCAAGGCGCTGCTGATGGAGAAGATAAAGACGAAGGCAAATTTGATAATCATTTTCTGTGTGAAGTCGAGGTACCATCCACGGTGGATATGCGAGAATGATAATAATGCTGTAAAGACTGAGTGAGGGTGTGCTTGTTAAAGATTCTCCAAATATGAATTCTGCTGGAAGATATTGAAGAAGTATTTCGATTTCACAAAAGGCACGGATAGATGCTTCCTTTTAAAGCATCAAGTCTTCACGGAGGCAACTTCATGTCGTGGTCAAGCGTGATACTGGATAGCCTTCATAATCAGCCAGTAAGTAGTCGACCGCCACTTCGCTCATATTTTATGCCTAGAAACGTGTCTATAACGTATTGTTTGTTGGTTTGTTTGTTTGAAAAGGAATTGTGATTGTTTCAAAGAGCCATTTACCAGCTGATTAATGGTTCTGCCTACGGCTTGACTAGCTTGATTGGCGTATGTGGACGGAACTTTTGGCGGAGAGTGATGGCTATTGTCATAGCTCGCGATATAGATGATTTTTGCATTCTCTTGTGATGTGATGAAACATTAGCAAGAACATGAGTCATAGGTACGTCGTCCGTCTTGATCCGCTGTTGGTCAATACGTTCATGTAGGAGCACTGGCCACCACAAACATCTTGACAGGCCAGATATGATACCACTTTGCCAAAACCGACTCAGCTTTGGTAGGTATTTGTGACGGACTAGAGTATTGCAGCTGGAAAACAGTTCTTGTACGAATAGATTTTTCGGATGGATGACTTGATATATGCTAACCTAAGCATCGAATTAGGATCGAATGTCCACGGGCGTATCACCTTCATTCAAACTATCAACAGAAGGAGGGAGACAAAGGAAGCTTTCCAGGTCATACCTATGGCTGGCGGAGAGGCCATATAGGATGCAATTTAGCGGAAGAGCGAATGAAGTAGCTTGATCATTTACAGAAGGAATGAATTTCCTATCGATGGGATAGCTTTTCGAATTCAGAACAAGAAAGGACGTGCTCCAAGAAATGACGCAGCTATTCACGTTCTCGAGGACATCAAGCCTGCAGGTCTCCGTGTCGCGGAACTGCTAGACCAAGTAGTGGGTATATTAAGTGGTGACAAGCATGGGTGAATATTTGATTAACGAGAACAGAGTAGCATCGAAGAAGCCTTGATTTGGTCAACGCCGAAGACAGCCCGGTCAAACGAACTCAAATGCCGAGGCCCATTGATCGTCACCCTCTGCAAATTTGCTTGCTTGCTTGCTTGCTTGCTTGCTTGCTTGCTTCTTCTTAACAGCGGCTGGCCCTGTTTTTTACAGCTTACAATACAAGTAATATTTCTTTTGCAAATTGAAGCGTCTTTAGCACTTTGTAAACCATTTTTATAATTTTTTCAAGAGTATTATCGCCGCCTAGCACGATCAAAGCCACCAATCCCCCCAGGAGGACAATATGAGTGTTCCAAATTCTTTTTGCACCCCACGCCCGATATCTCTTCTCTATGAATTGTAACTGTACTTCTAGCATTCCTATTAATCATTAACGAGTTTTACACTATATTATATGCCTTCCTTGTCATCAATTAATGAATAGGGAACTTCAATGCATCTATAGTAAGGGAATTCACAAGATCTATTACTTTATCAAAGGGCTGCTGTAAAGAAGCTGTAGCAGATGAAATACAGTAATTTTCCTGTATTCTGTACTCGTATATACATACACTGCTGTTTCCTGGCTTCGATTTTGTAAAGTTGGCTATTGTATGACTGCAAAGGCTCTCTTAGGTGCCAGTTTTAGAACAAGAGATTACTTGCTACCACTACAAGAAAATCAAATGGATAGATAGGGTTTACCAAGTAGGTTTACGTAATCAGGCATTCAGTCTTACGCCGTTGGGCCTAAACCGCTATACGGAGCACTGCAGTGCATGACCCATTAATTATAGCGATCTAATCGATAATAAATAGTGGAATGGCGCTGTAGTTTAGCGGACATGCCACTATTTCATAGAGGGATAAACAGCGCGATACTTAAATAACAAAGGGTTAGATACTTGTTGCCTCTCCTCCCACTGTACTATAGCTAAGTACCTATAACCTACACTGTACTATAGCTAAGTACCTATAACCTACGTACCTAATAACTAACCAAGGTCTTGCATGTCACCAAATTCGCGGCCACTGGAGCTGACCCATACCCACTTCAATTGTCCTCCACGCATATTCCATATCCCAGCCTCATCTACTGAGTCCTCTATAGTCTCTCCTTCCATCTCGCTCTGTATTTGTATGCGCTCTGTGTGCCTTGGTTTGAGAGCTCTGTCTCCAGGACATTGCATAAGCTGCAAGCCCCGTCTATCGTCAATTGCCTACAAGCAGCTTCGCGTGGCACGGAGTTTAACGAATCAGCCAAAACCAGCTTTGCGACTCGACTAATTGCGGCCTCGTCATCTTCCTCCAATCTCCCTCTCATTTTCTCCCTCTCCCTTACCCTTCCCTTCCCTTCCCCTACCCCCTCTTCTACTCTTAGCTATGCTCGTCTCCTTGACCGTCGGCAAGGTTGACGCTGGCGTCACTGTCTTGTTGACCCCAGACAAACGATTGGTATGTTTCTTTTTGCAACCTGGCTTGTTTACTTGAAGTTTTAAGAAACAGCTCTCTCCCCATGTCAACAACTCACTTACATAATGACTAATCATATCGCTTCTGCTTGCGCATTGTAGATTGAATTCCCATCGATCCTGTTGCCGCCCAACATATCCTCCGGTAGTATCGTGGATATCACGGTCGGCCGCAACGTTCGTAAAGAAGCTGCCGCTGACGATGACTTTCGCTCTCTTCAAGATGGCATCTTCTCTTCTTTTGGCGCTTCCGAACCTGCCGCCCCAATACTGCGCTGTCGTAATGCAACCCAAACCTCCGTTGTCCTGGAATGGGACCCTATCGAGCTCGCTACTGCCGACTTGATATCCCTAAGCCTGTACCGCAACGGCCAGAAAGCCGGCAACATCCCGCGGCCGCTAGAAATGCATAGCACTAAGATCAGCGGCTTGGCTGTCGACACCGAGTACAGCTTCCACTTGGTTCTGCGAACAAGCGCTGGGACGCGAGCAAGCGAGAAAGTGGTTGTACGAACCCATAAAATGACAGATCTGAGCGGAATCACCATCACAACTGGTATTCTGCCGGCTACAACCAGGGAGAATTTGACACGTGCGGTGGAACGAATTGGGGCCAAGATTGTTGATGGAGTGCGCATCGACACGACGCATTTTGTTACGACAGAAGGCAGAGGAACCGCTTGGGAAAAAGCTGTTGAGAACAACATCCCTGTGGTGCGGCCCGAATGGGTGACAGCTTGCGAGCAGAATGGCAGAATCTTGGGCGTGACCAAGTTTTACCTGGACGTCATGCGACCAGGGCCTCCCAGCGATGACCAACTGCCTCCTGCTCCTCCTCCAGCACCAAAAGATGTGCCTCCAAAAGATACGCCAGCATCACGAGCACCGTCATCACAAAACGGAGCTGAAAAGAAGTCTGTAGAGAGCAAGCCCATTGCTGCTCCAGCACACGCGGAAAAGGCCCAGAACTCAGAAGTAGAGCCGGAGACGCAGACGCAGGAAGATGCAGAGGCAGCTAACAATTCCAACTCTCAAGAGGAGCGAGGAGAAAGAAGAGAAGAAGAAGAAGAAGAAGAAAAAGTAGAAGCAGCACCAGAGCCAAAGGGCAAGGCGCCAGAGCAGAAAGTAAAGTCTGATACACAGGCAGAGCAAAAGGTACGATTAGAAGACGTACAGGAACAGAAAGTGGCTTTACGACCCAGTGATTTGAAAAAGGCTTCCGTGGAAGATGAGGATGAGAATGATGGTGAAGATGAATCCAAACCAACTTCGCAGCCAGATGGCGCATCCTTCCAAGAAGTTGAGCTGTAGATAGATATATATATCTTCCTCCGGCCACATATCCAGCTTTGTCTACTTAGGACCTGAGTGTTATGACATGTTCTGGACATTTTTGGGGGAAGAAATTCAATGACTGGCTAATGGGAAAAAGGGGGGGCTATTCGGACAGGCAGGAAAAGAGAAAAGCATGGCTTGTCATTTTTAACAAAAAACATAACCTCATTCTTTTATTTTCTTCTAATAGATCTGTGCATGTTGTTGTTGTTGTCGAGCCTTGAGGTCTCCTTGGCTCTACTCTATCTACATAGAGAGAGAGAAAAAAACGTTATAATAAGTCCCAACCCTCGCATATCATTATCAAGGAGAAACTTCAGTCCCTTTCCAATCCCAGCATCGTCCCCTATCCTCTACTCTTAGCCCACAAACAACATCCATGAGTCTCTCGGCTGCGTATTCAGCACTAAACAATTTCTCCTTGGGTGTGCTACTCCAAAAGTCTCTGCTCAGTCCCGTCTTGACTGTGCCAGGGTGGTATGCTACTGCTATGGCATTATTATCGCCCGCCCTCATGCGTAGTTGTATATCCAGACTACGCGTGATGCTATTGACAGCAGCTTTGCTCGCGCGGTACGAGAACCATCCGCCGGTTCGATTGTCGCTCGTAGAGCCTACTCTTGCAGACATGTTCAGCCAAGTCGCGTGCTGAGGCAGATGCATGTCCACTTCCTCTTCATCCTCGTCCTCGTCCTCATCCTCTTCTTCTTCTTCATCTTCTTCATCTTCTTCATCCTCAGACGCAGATGCAGACGCAGAACCATATCTAGGCATAGCAGTGTTCCGCCTAGGTAAAAATTCAAAAAAGTACTTTGCAAGAAGTAATTGTCCCACGGCATTGACTTTAAAAGATTCAAGAGCCGCATCCGCATCGACTTGTGCGGGAGACTTCTCCGGGTTGAGCAGCACGCCTGGAAGAGCACAAGCAAGGTGCAGATGATGAGTATCCATGGGGAACAACTTCTCAGCCTCTCGAGCAGCGGAAGCTATAGAAGGCTCATCAGTCACGTCGCAGCGGACGACGAAGAGACGTTTTGCTAGGATGTCCTTTTGTTGTTTCTGGAGCCTCTTTGTCGATGATGATGATGATGATGATGATGATGATGATGATGATGTTGAAGATAAAGACGAGGTAGATGCAGGAAACACATTGTCAAGAAGTGCCGCTTTAGTGACTGCTGGATCGGAATGTCGCGTTGTGGCAAGGATGGGAATGGACGTGTGCTTTGTGCGTCGGAGGAGATGGCATGTGAGGGCGTGGCCGATGCCTCTGCTGGATGGACAGATGAAGATCCATGGTGTTGAAGGCATTGCTACCGTCACTTTATAATTATAGCTGTGATTGGAGGAAATCTGATTTTTTGATTGAATTTTTTTTTTTTTTTTTTTTTTTAATTTTTTTTTTTTTTTTTTTTGGATGAAAGGTCTGGAGAGGGTTTTGGTTCTGGTTTTAGAATCTTATATGAGAATAGAGGTAAGTAAAGTGGTAAAGGTAAGTTTGTTGGTAGAATGATGCAGCCAAAGAATATAGATATGTATGATATATATGATTCATGTGTGGCTTAATGACGCCAACGACTCGCCCTTATATCATTTCCTTCGATCATACTCCGTATTAGCTGATATACTTAGCTGGCATGTGATGGCGTCTTCCAAACTTTACAGAAAAAACTTTCTTTTCTTTTCTATTTTTATATTAAATATACTAGGCATTATACATATTCTAGATAGTGTAGATGGTAAAAGTAAGTTACCAACAAGTAAAAGTAGTAAGTAGGTAGTAGGTAGTAGGTATATAACAAATAAATCGAGTAAAAATATCATGGCTGAACATGTAAAAAGAAACCATCACATGCCGCACATAGTCTTCACAGTCAAATATAACATGCAGCTTTACATGATTATCCCAGTATAACTCCTTGTAAAGAAACGGGTTCCAAACCTCCCCCCCCATTCGCTAAACTTGTTTTCTTCTTCTTCAATAATCATTCCTCCTCCTCTGCTCTTCCCTCCCCGCCCCTTCTTCATACGGTATCATGACGCCAGTCGTCTGCTGTTCTCTCAGCCATCTGCTGCTGTCTTCGTCTTGCTTCACCGGCCAACTCTTTCATTAGAGGCTCGATGATTCCAAGTCCACTCACTTCGTCACTCCTGCTCATCGTGTCACTGCATTCGCCGTCCTCAGCAGTAGCAAGTCTCCTTCCAACTAGTCCTGCTATAATCCGGCCTCGAGACAGGCTGGCTCTCCTAGATGGCGCTTTGGTTCGTTTGACACTGCGAGCCTTACGCTCTGAGCTTACGCCGCTGACTTCATCGTCAGATGCCCAGCCTCGACTATCTGCATCCTTGGTAGAATCATCCGGTGAATGGATAGCCTTGATGTTGCGGCTCATATCATCCAGTACAGGAACCAAAGCCCGTAGCCAAACATCACCATTACGTTCCAGTCGGCGTATGCGGCGTTCTACGTCTCGAAGACGATTCTCGTGATAGGAGTCGTAAAGCCGCAGAATTTGTTTGTCCATCATGTTACGTTTATGCTGTAGATATAACTCGCTGTCCATGTCATGCGAAACCCGGACTTGCTTTGGTGGAGAGGACGTGGCCGTATGAGGTCGGGCTCTATTCTCGTCAGGCAGTCCTGGAGAGGGTTGAAGGTCGACAACAACAACGATGGGACAAATAGAGTTATGGGACGGTACGTGGGCGTGTTCGCTTTTCTCCTGTACGTCTGCTGCACTTTTTCGACGCTGCTGTACTTTCTGGTCCTGTTGCCCCTCTTTACCACCTCTCTGTTCACCATCGGGCTGTTGTCGTTGTTGTTGCCCATTCAGCTTTTTCGCATTTCGTACGGCTTCCATATCTCTCCTTTTCTTGTCTCGAACTTTATCGCGGCGGCTTTGCAATGATCCCGCTGTTGATGGACGAGGCATCTCTTTGCTGACCGGTAGCATTGGCTGAGCAGATACAACTCTTCGAACCCGAAGCTTACTGCTTTTGGTCGACTCATCTGCCGACTCCTCAGTGATAGGAGTAGGAACTCCAGTACTCGGCTTGTACTGTTGCTTAGCCATAGAATCATTCTTCTTGGGAGGGTTTGGGAGAGGTTTTTGCCTGTATCCAGCTCGGATGTTCTCTACATCTCTGGCCAAACTCATTAAGCCGTCAATAGATGCCGAGTATGATGGGTGATGCTGATGCCTCCGACTAGCAGCAGCCATACTTGATGGTCTCTTCTGGTGGGCTGCTGGCGGTGGTTGGCTGTTAGGTCTCTCCTGACCTCCCTGACCCCTCTGACGCTCACGAGTCGCAGGCCCCCAAGTAGGCGTTCGTTGCTCGCTCGTGTGTGGCGCGTCTGTTCGATGTGGAAAGATGCCAATGTACTCCAGTTGCTTGCCCTTGATGCTGGTTCCTGTAGATGTAGTTGCTCTAGGGGACTGGCTGCTGGATCTTTTTTGGTGGTTTCCAGCAGTGCCTCTTTCGTTCGAATTTCGTATGTGACTGCTCTCTCCATCCAAGACGATTGATGGGATAGGGTAAGAGGGAAAGCTAGCACGCTGCGCGGGAGGAGAAGCCATGGGCATCGTGGTCACCTTGTCCGTCGCAGTGGGGAAAACAGTGACTGTGCCATCCCCCCTTGAATAAGTCTGGATGGAAAAGTTACGCGGAAGCGTCGCAACCTCGTTCTTTGGCCGCCCTAACCTCATGTTGGTATTGTTCTTAGGCATGGGGGGATGCTGTGTTCCAGAGTCGTTTGAAAATGGCATGGCCTCAAGAGGAATGGATATAGCAATGTGCCTGTGTCCACCAATTGTTACGCCTGAGACTGCCGAGTCTGGTAATTGAATATTCTTTGGCGGCCTAGGAACAGATTTGCTCCTTTTCTTCATGGTCATGAATTTGGTCCATTTTGATTCTCGATCCTTCTCGTCTCCGTGGTTGTAAGGAACTGACATGAAATTATGTGGCGGAGGCTCATGGCTCATTAAAAATTCTGCTAAACTTTGAGTCTGAGTGTCCTCTCCATCACAAAGGCTCATACGATGAGACTGAGTGGCATCATCAGAATGAAGGCGTTCATCGTCCACACCACCACCACCACCACCACCACCACCATTGACTTTCCCACCGTCGGGGTCAACCATGGATGTCCTCTTTAGTATTGTGCGATCCAACAGCTCAATGCCGGTGCTGTACCGACGGAAGAGGACAGGGTTAGAATTAAGCGGTGATGGAGGAGGTTTCTGGTCCCCCACCCAGGGTATAAGAATCCTTGGACCAACAGTCGTCGCCATTGCTTCTTTTTTAATATTCCAGATTGACTTGAAAAAAGCTAACAGCCAAACCGTACACGCACAGCGCCAGTAAAAATAAAATGGCTACGCCCTTGCGTGCATGAATCCTGCCACCAAACTCACAGAGTCCCCTCCTCCCTTACTAGGAGCGGGATAGGATGCCCAATTGTTTCAGACTAGACCGCGCATACAGAGTGCATACAGTAATATGTACGGAGTTATTGTATAAGAGCTGATTCGTCACTTCGTACGGGCATTCCCGCCCTCGATAGGGCAGATGTAGGTCTCAGTCGGTGGCTGGCGGAGGGCGGGAGACGCTCGAGAGTAGTACTTTGTACGCGAGGAGGCAAGATGGGTAGGATAGAAACACATAAAAAAAGGGGGGAAAAAGGAAAAAAAAAAAAAGGAAAAAGAAAAAGAGAGAGAGAGAGAGAGAGAGCCAAAGAGAACAAACGAATGAGAGACCCAGCTCTGTCTAGTGCTAGGCGGGTCTGATATATCTTTAAACGGTAGAAAAGAAAATCTATAAACCGAGAAGTTGGCTCTCACATGTAGCAAAAGGAAAACAAAGCAACGCACGGGTGCAAAGACTGAGCACAGGAAAGAAAAGGCTAGAGAAAAGGGAGGGAGAATAGATTATTTAGCCACGGGCCACCTGAAGCGGAGGAGATGAAGATAAAAAGGACGCAACCGAAGCCTGAAGATCAGTTTGCAAGTACGGAGTATGGAGTCCTAGCATTAACAATGCAAATGTCTTTTTGACATGGGTGTCTGTCTCCTTTAATTGTCAGGTCGCTTGTCGCCTTTTATTTTTGATGAAAGGGCTTTTCTATTTCATGCCTCCCAGGAGCCCTGGTCTGGCAGTTGACCACGCGCCAACCCCGGACCCCGGGCTGATGAGAACGCAAGGAACCGAACTATAAAGTGTGCGAGTAGACACATCAAGGGCGAGAAGCTCCAATGAGATGGCGAGTATCTTCAAAAGCCAATTTAGCTCAAGAGAATGGTGCCGTCCGTTCTAGTGGCGCGCTCCACAAAGATAGCCCATTGGTCGTCTCGTTCATTAGAAAACTCCAGACCAGCGGGTTTGGATAGACTTGGGGCCGTTGGCGGGATGACGATGGCTGCATAGTGAGAGAGCTTGTTGTAGAAGAAGGCATTAAGCAATTCTCGATATCTCTCTCCCTCGCTTTTGTTATGGTTGTTGATTGTTTACTTTGCCGGTTGAGCATTGTTACTATTCGGAGGACTACCTACTCCTGGTCAGCTTGAAGAAACTGTTAACCTTGTCTTCCACTCGCGTAGGTCGTACGGTATGTCCGTCATCTATCGGTTCTCAAAGGCCCAGCCGAGATGAACTAAGCGTGCGATGATGACAGTGACGGGTGATTTGCAGGGATCGGGGCTCCAGTATGCTGATTGCCATGGAGTCTTCCAACCGTTGTAATGACAGGGTTCATACAAGTACAAGTAGATGTGCCACTGTTTTCTCGTATCTCTGTACTGTATGGAGTACTTGGCACTTGGCACTTGTCCACGGAGTACTCGTACTGTAGAGCAACTCCTCTGCTTCGGGTGGCAACATTGTTTGTGTGAGCGCGAGAGTGTTATGTGCTTGCCCGAAGGCCTGCCGAGCTGAATGGACTTGATGCATGAGCTGCATACGGAATCATTAATTCTGGCGGGCTGCTGCATCCTTTGAGAAAAGTATGTATCAGTAGGTAGTATCAGTAGTATCCAATACAAATACCTAGGTTGATTAAAACGAGATCCATGGCAAAGGCCGGGGGGGCATGAGAGCTGCAGCCTTAGGCGAAATTATCCACCCCGAGCATGAAGTGGCTCCCTCCATCTCTTTTTTTTCTTTTTCCTTGTTCAAAAATGTCCGCTCAGCTTCTACTCTTCTCTTCTAAGCGAGAGAGAGAAAGGGACTGCGTCACAGGTTTATCGTTTGAATTTGGAAGGGTCAGGAATAGAAAGAAGCAGAAGAGAGTTTGAAACCATTGAAGGGGTCCATCAACTATCCAGCCTCAGGCGACAATTCATTGGCTACAATAGATTCCAAGTCGAACAGGACTTGTACCTAGGCAGCCTCTAACAGACGCCACCTGCTGATCTGGCGCCCGTTTCTCCTCTGATTACAGCATTCATCCGAACTAATCACTCCGTATGAGGACTTCTCCAGCCGCCAAATACCAGCACTGTGTCTTCTTAGACAGAGAGCTACAATTCTTCTTAGACAGAGAGGCTAGCTACAAGTACGAGTATGTGGGCGACAAGCAGCCAGTTGAATGTCGATCCTGTACAGACTTGTATTCTCCTAATATGTCACGAGTACACAGTACTGAGAGTATCGTTTGCTGTCAATACCTCGCCCATTACTCCTACTAATAACCGCTTGTGTTAGTTGGCAAGTTGGGTAACACAGAAAGACATGAACTACCGTCTAGCTTTATTGTCGAACCGATAATCTCTACAGACACCTCCTTCGTGTACTTCGAAAATCAGCCTCTCACTGCTCCTCCCCATGCACCGCTCCACCGACACTCGGCAATCGAATTGCTTTTCCTGCGTGGCCTCTCATCGGCGACCCTAAGAGAAGCCGGGTGAGACACTAAAAATCTAGCTCAATTGTCCAGCTTGGATGACCAGACGATGGCCCAGAAGTTGAACCGCCCCCCCACACTATCGAGCAAATTTACAACGGGACCGCAAAATGAATACGTGCAGACGCTGAAGCAATACGAACAGTACGTAGGCGTAGGCGTGTTAGATGCCACTTTTGTGTGTATATCATTCACTTCTGTATGTCAATCGTTTCTGAATTCCTTTTTTATTTTATTTTTTATTATTTTTTATTTTGCAGACCGCTTGATTATTAGCAAGTGTTGGATTTTAGGTGACATGACAAGTCACAGTTGCATATGTGAGGGCGAGAGATTGCAGTGGGTTTTCTATTCAAAAGGGTATCGTCAAATCACTATTTTTAACCTCTATCTATACCAACTGTTAAGCAGGGAGAACGCCTCAATTTTCTATATATACATCTAGGAGCTGATAGGGCAAAGCCGAAAAGGCTACGGTTTAAATAAATACTTTTCATTACTTTTGTGCAGTTTTCATCGGCCTAACGCATGTCTTCGGTGAGGAATCCAGCCAGCCAATGTACGCCAAGGAAGGGCTTTTAATAGAGGGCCACACTCGATGCCGCAAATTCCATTTCCAGCATGTGAACCGACGAGGCTGAGAATAGAAGCATCATATTGGTTCGTCCAAGAAAACTCGCATATGCAATGAGACAGCATTGCGGGGTTATATAAAGTGGCTGTTCGGACGAGGAGGTTGGACACACAAACTTGGATTCTTTTATATCCAACATTTGCTGCATCTGTTTACTTTTCACGCAAAACCTCAGTCAAACAAACAAACAAACAAGCAAACAAACAAACAAACAAACAAACAAACAAACAAACAAACAAACGATCAACCAATCAATCAACCAACCAACCAACCAATCAGTCAACCAGCCAACCAATCAATCAACCAATCAAACAGAGATATTACACAACCATAAAGCTTTGAGAAAGAGATAAGAAGAACAAAAGCAAAAATGACCACCATCAACGAGTTTACCTTGTTCTCGAAACTTCCCACTGAGCTTAGAGAGGAGATATGGAAGCGTGTCGACATTCCACAGCGTGTCGTCGGCTGGGTGCCGTGTACCAATTGTGTAACCATCACTGAGAGGAAATCAGCCAACATACTGCAAGAGGGATACAAAATGGCTGAGAGAAAAGCGTGTATGCTGGCGAATCACCCAAACTGGCTGGTCAAGTATGTCGTTCATCCTCGAAAGCAGGCGATTTTCCCGCCGCTTCATGCTTGTAGAGAATCTCGCAGAATATGGATATATCGATTCTACAAGCCTCCTCGTTATCTCACTGTTGATGTTTGGGATACTCAGATTCCAGTCCGTTTCAACGTACCTTTTCTCAACTTTGAGCATGACATCTTCACCATGTTTGAAGCCTGGACTTCAACACCCGTATTCGACCTTGACCAGGATGAGGCGGAGGTGCCCATCGAGCCGTTTATAGGTCTAGATCGATCACGTATCCTACACGGCGGATACTGTGAAAATCTAGACCGGTTTTACCCTGCATCCACTCTATTTGAAATCAACGAACTTCCGGCACTCCAGACACTGTCGTTGATCGCCTTGGGCCCGATTCCCGAAGCTGAGCGAGAAGAAGCATCATCTGAGGTACTTTTGCAGATGAATCCATGCTTTGCCCAGTCATACGACTGCCAAATAGTCGACTTGGTGAACCCTACCGTTGGTGAGAACTCTAGCTTTCTCAACGAAAGCCGGCCTCGTCGAAAGCCTTTCAACGCGTCTCCTGAAAAGAAACGATTTGATGGCTACTACGAATTCTGGAAAGCTTGGTTATGGCATGTTGTAGAACATGATGGACATTGCCTGATTAAAGGGGGCGATGACATCTGGTGGATGGTTACCAATTTCGCAATGGCACCATATCCTCGCCCGCCTCCTCGCAATCCTGACGACTGTCCTTTCTACCCAGGTCGATGCTCTGGTCCTTCAGGTCACAAACTTTCTCTCATAGACGACTGGGTACCGAACTTTGAGATTTCTTGCAAATATCTCTGTGAAGAAAAATGGGTCAAGGTGTTGACAGATGACATTGGCGTCAAAATATCAGGATGGCTAGAGCCTATTGATAGAGAGGCAAAAGATGAAGAAGATGCACGAATTCGTGACTTTCTTGCAGAAAATTACATTGGATTTTGGCAGTGGTGGGAAGGAAGAGACCATGGAGATATGTAGCTAGATTTTCTCCTTTCTTTTCTTTTCTTTTTTTTTTCGGATTAGAGAACGCAGATAGAAGTATCAAAGAACGATATAGATTGCAAAAGACTTCAGTTTCCAGATATCTAGCAGCTATCTTCGAATCAGTTTTAGGTACCTGGTAGTTTGGCTGTAGTTGCTCTGTCCATCAAATGTAGAGTCTCAATTTCCGGAGACTCTGGTTGCTTGGGGAATTCTCCTTAGCAGTGTTAGGTAAGTATCATTACGTTCATTGTAGAATTATAAAACTGGATCCTCTCGTTGGGGGGGGGAGGAAGAGGGTAGCACTATCCTATGCCGTTTACTTTGTATATTATTAGTATCATATCGGTATTAGTTCTTCGTTTAGGACATGATTCCTCAGTATACGGCTGGCACGTCCCGGCAGCAAGAAAACATTGAATGATTGGAGCCTTCCAGGTGTATAATGTGTAAACAATCGTGATGGCGAGTCAAGGCTTGCCTGCTGGTTGAACCGGATGCACCTGGAATTTGTTGACATTTATATAATATGGCAATTCCCAGCCACTTACCTAATTACCCGTATTTATTTATCTATTAGCCAAAACGCAGAGTTGTTGTTTTCTTCCTTTTCACCACTTCTTCCTCTTCAATTAAGTAGACAAGTCCAGTTGTTCTCTTTAGATGGTTGTCGCCTTCCACTGTCTACCTTGTCTCTGTCTCTGAGTTGGTATAACAAACAGATGGACTGTATTTATTCAAGTCCACATACCATTTATCTGCCATTAAAATATCCCGTGGAGCTTTAATAACTCAATATATTCAAATGGTAAGCACTCGCTTTGGCTCAACACAGCTATATTTGATCGAAGAGCATTGACCGACACTTCTTTCGTATTAGGTTATGAAATTAAAGTCAACTAAAGATGATACTCGACAATATTTCTTCAGAAATTATCCTCCATATTGGCAAATTCATCAACAACAACATCAAGGATCTTGGTTCTCTTGAGCTCACTAATCGCCGCCTGTATCACGATCTCAACGGCTTGCTATATCACGGCAATTTATGGGAAGAAGACCCAAGGAAATCTTGCCTTATATGGCAACCAGCTCGGAAGAATGAATGTATTAGCTACAACACGGCGTGCCCATGACTATGGCACAAATCTCGATGTCTATGACAGAGAATCAGAATCAAGGATATGAGCAGATTGGCGCGTTATAGGCGAGATGGAAGCCTGTATTCGCCGCTGTATACAGCCATAGTCAGTGGGTGTGATAAGGTGGTCGAGTATCTCCTCGACAATGGGACCCAAATCGACATGCCGTTAATCACTGTGCTGCTAGAGGATATTGAAACATATATCCTTCCTAGTACTCGCTTCATATGGCTCTATGCCAAACCAAAGAAGGCCATGTCTCAGCTGAAATGCTGTTACGGCGAGGTGCCCGTCTCAAGTCATGACATTGCCCAGGGACGGGATTCAAAGCAGTTATACGCCAACCAAAGCTGTCCAAGCTGCTGATTGCATTACAAATCCTCAATCCAACCCAACCTGTCTCCCACGGTAGGGCTCTCCTCCTCAAAGTCTTCAAAGCTAGAGTTGATGAGCTGATCGAGGTCCCCCTTGAAACGCCGGGAGTCAACGCAGGTGCAAAGATAATTGGTGGATGAACTCCTCTACAGTATGCTGTTGGAAAAGTCTAGCTGAGGAAACCACGACTGCTCTTCAGCGCGCCTGGGTAGACACGACGGCAGTGGATAACAAAGGCATATCTGTTCACATTTCGCAGCCATGGGAAGAATGACGAGTCTACTCGATCCATATTTCCAAGCTCATCATGGTGTATCATGCCGATGTTAACTAGATGGATAAAAATGGCGTGACGGCTGTATATGATGCCACGCTAGGTACACAATTATCCTAACTTCTTGGCCGTCAGAGCACTGCTCTCTCACGGTACCGACCCTTTTATATACCCAAAGGACTGGTCTATATATCCCCGCTTGCTTCTATCGTGCCACAGAATCAGCGAGGCATGTTAGCGAGACTAGTTGAGAAGGTGGTCGACTTTGATACGTGCTCTTCCAACCAGGCAATGTATGCAAGAGTCGAACATGCTGGATACGGGACTCCACTTCTTTGCCCACGCGGGCTGAGGAGCAGCCGTGGTATTGTCTATTATCGTTTACCAGGCACTGAGGAGCAGCTATGTTATTGTCTGCTATCGTCTATCAGGCCGCGTTGAGGAGCAGCCATGATGCTCTTTGCTATTGTCTGCCAAGCACGCTGAGGAGCAGCCATGATGTTCTCTGCCATTGTTTGCCAGGTGCGTTGAGGAACAGCTGCAATGTTCTCTGCTATCGTTTGCTAGGCGCTGAGGAGCAGCCATGGTATTGTCTGTCATCGTTTGCCAGGAGCGCTAAGGAGCAGCCGTGGGTTCTCTGCCATTCTTTGCCAGGCGCTGAGGAGCAGCCGTAGTGTCCTCAGCTAGTGTTGATACAACATTCGCACAGGACTGAAGTGCATGAAGATTCTACTGGCGGCCGGTGCTAGAGCAGATAGCCTGGTCGCAAATGGACACACACGACGCTTACGAGCGGCGGTCTTTCTAAGGCGACAAGAGGCTTTTTCTTGAAGAACTTTATTGCGCTGAGTTGATGCTGGAAGACGAAACGCTCTCCTCCAAGTCCCAGACCTAGTCGTCGGCTTGCAAGTCAGATAGAAGAGCATATGTGACAAAAATAGCGAACGCTACAGTTGTCGGTAGAATTATGGCTTATATCGTCACGGCATATTAATTGGTTATTGAATCATGGTGCCCGGCTGGACGACGTGGACAGAGGGAGTCTCTATTGGAATGTGCCAATTCTCACTTTTGGACCTTTTGCTGAAGACTTCATCTAACAAGAACATTTCTCTTGAGCACTTAGAAAAGGTCATTGACACAAACACAGGCTCAGTTAGAATAAAGGTGATAGCGGGTGGGTGGCCAATATCAAGCCATCATTTTTGGAAAGCCAACAGAAAGGGAATATCCTAGCGCTAATGTAGTGTCGAAGAAGAATGGTATGGGAAGAAGAGATAGAAGAGTGGAAAGTGATTTGGCTGTATGTATATATAGAGGGGATTGGGTCTGGGTGATGAACCCAAGATTAGTGGCTTCTATAGAGATTTCTTGGACGATCACATTAGTTGATTAATCAAGGATTGGATGCCTAGATTGGCCCCCTTTTGGGGGGGGCATCTTCTCCCGTGGCTCGATCGAACCTGGTATGGTAATTAGTCAATATAACTTTAATTAATGGATGACCTTGATTTAGTATATGGCTTTGGTTAGATGACTTTGATCAATCTGAGGATCTTGATGACCTTAATCCAACTATGCTATCCAATTTGGGCAAGCTAGTTAGATAAATGTTCTCTACTTAGATCAAGGTCATCTTGTTAGATCAAGGTCATCTTGTTAGATCAAGGTCATCTTGTTAGATAAATGTTCTCTAGTTAGATCAAGGTCATCTTATAGACCACGATCATCTTGTTAGATCAAGGTCATCTTGTTAGATCAAGGTCATCTTGTTAGATAAATGTGCTCTAGTTAGATCAAGGTCATCTTATAGACCACGATCATCCAATCCAATCAAGGTCATCATCCAGTTGGGTTAACGTCATAAAGATCAGCCAAAATTACCAAAATTGTATTAATTCATCAAGGTCATTCTCTTCGCCAGCGTTGCCTTCGAGCTCGCCCACGCCGTCGGGCGCGACAGCGGTGAAGCTACAGCTCCTGCAAATGCGAGTTGAAAAGTTCAGTGCAATCGCCGACATTCGATGAGAAATGAACGAAATCAGGGCAAGACAGGAGAAATTGGAAAATTGACTGGTGGGGACACCAGCTTTGTTTGTGACGGGGATGTTGGGGACCACAGGACGGTATTTATATCGTTCCCACCTCGTAGAACATAGCTAGAGAAATCAAGCCTCATACACATTCCTACGTTCCCCTACAGTAACGTATAGGAATAAAGGCACTTGGTCCCAAGCGGACCTGATAGTCATCTTGTTATAAATGTCCTCTAGTTAGATCAAGGTCATCTTGTTAGATCAAAGTC